>JADDOH010010072.1:0-19704 GCA_016648135.1 Agrypnia vestita | reverse complement strand
TTACCATCACGCCGTTTCCCCATGGGGGTAGGCAGAGAGGATAGAGCGCCATACTCTTCTGTCCTGACATACAACTTTCGCTTCGTCTACATTCATACATTGTTCAGGCTTCTCACAGGACCATCTTCCAGTATCTGGTTAATCTGGTCATGCCACGTCTTCCGTGGTCGCCCTCTCTTTC
This sequence comes from Agrypnia vestita, assembly GCA_016648135.1. Classification (NCBI taxonomy): domain Eukaryota; kingdom Metazoa; phylum Arthropoda; class Insecta; order Trichoptera; family Phryganeidae; genus Agrypnia; species Agrypnia vestita. Next base: position 19,523 of record JADDOH010010072.1, on the reverse strand, counting down.
TGGCGCCGTCAACACTTGCATCATATATCTTTCTTACCATTCTTTCCTAATTCATTCGCTCAACATGCCCAAACCACCTGAGCGACCCTATTTTTATTCTATGTATTATGCTACGATCAGCTTTACATTCATTCCTAATATCTTCATTCTTTACTCTATCATACACGGATTTACCACACATACGTCTAAGGGACCTCATCTCCACTGCATTCAATCTACTTTCGTTCCTCTTCTGCCAGCTCCAGGCTTCACTCCCATACATTAGTGTCGGTACCAGAACTCCATCATGTACCGCTAGTTTTGCCTCGGTAGACATATTTCTATTAGAAATTAATGCATTCAAAGCACCGTTCATCCTATTCCCGGCTGTCACTCTCCTCTCTATATCTTTCTCAACATTCCCTCTTCTATCGAACATACTTCCCAAGTACACAAACTCATCTACTTGTTCCAAACATTCATTGCCTACTAGTATATATAAATAGACACAATTATTACTTGTGTGATTACACCTTTGTAATATAATTTAATTATGTAACACCAGCATGCACAAAATTAATGGGCACGTTTTGCCTGTGTTTGTGCTAAACTAAATAAAGGAAAATAAAAAAAAAAATCTTATATATTAATTTACAGAAGGTTGCAATAATTTTACGATCGTGCGTGTGGCTCCTTAATTAACCGACTCTTCGACAGTGACAACACCACCGGCACACAATGCGGTACCAGGGAAAGCTTCTACGTCTCGCATTCTTCCCTGCCATCCCCCAAACCGCGGGATGATCTTTATTATAATATTATACGGAGCGCGCCCCATTCAAAACTTAAGGGAGTGCACCCTACTCCGGGTGGAGGTTGTGTGATACAGTGGTAACAAAGTTTCGCACTACACCCAACCGAAAGTGTTTATGACAGATATTAATAGACTTCGTCGTCTACATTTTGAAAAGGCATACCTACGGAAGCCCTTGAGGTCAATGTTCTCAACCAAAATAGTCTTGGAAATAATAATACTTGCATTCTAGTATTTGTGGGGTAAAAAAGCAAAGACAGCAATATCCAAAAAATTAAAAAAATGTTTTGAATGCAGTCACCGAGGACTACTAATCAAAAAAGGACTTAATTCTAGATTTTATGTACCTTATAATTAATAATTATTATATTGCAGAATATTTATAAATTAAAAGTCAGAAAAAACAAAATTACATGTAGAAAAAATAAAACACAAAAGGAGTCCTCCGAACAATTGAAAAACAACTTTTAAAACTGTAAATTGAAAATGAATATTAATACCTAGGTATGTATCCCTTCCAAAATCATGTTTACTATAAATTTATAGGCTATGTTTCCTACAAAATATCGAATTCACTACATTAAAAATTGGTCAGTGCATTATAAATATATAACTTACAAAAATATGATAGAATCTGTACAGCAAAAATTTCTTCGCATGCTTACATTTAAGTGTAATCTGGGCAGCAGGTGCTTTAATGTTATCAAGAGCGCTTAGAATATTTTCATGTTGACAAACTGGAATTTAGAAGACTAATTGATGACCTAATATATCTATATAATATAATTCATGGTAGTATTGATTCAGAATTTTGGGTCAAAAACATAACATGATACATCTTATCTTTCAACTTTCAATAACAATAAGGCCCATTTTAATTCTATACCTATATATATAATGTTGGGGTCATAGAACATAATAGAAAATAATCATAACATCCTCATTGACATATTTCATGACAGTTTTCACAAATATAAGAGAACTATTACCAAACTTGCGAAATTAGCTGTTTAGTCTCTTTGTTCAATCTCACTCTGTTCGAGCTTACTCTATAAAATTACTTTTTTCTGTTCTTTCTTGTGTATGTTTTAGTCTTTACTTTTATCTCTATGTTTGCTGTGTTCACATTTGAGTGATGAAAAGCATTTAAACTAATTGCATTATAATTGTATTACTTATATCATATTATGTGTTTTTCATTGTTTGTGAACCATTAAAAAAATAAATTAATTGATAAATACTCGATGACTGCATTAATTTTTCTTTATTATGAAGGAAATTGATTTGGAGCATATCTATAACAGAATATTTACATTCCACAAAGTGTCTGTAAGTCAGGGTTCGAAAAAATCTAATTTTTATACAAAAAAACGGATATTTTAATATGATATATTCGATATATATCAAAAATTGGATATATATCCAAACTTTTTTCTCTTTTTCTGCACACGTCAATTGAAACAAACTCTAAAAAATTAGGAAATTTACTTTTTTATTTTGTACATGATTTATTATTAATTTATTAAATAAATGAATTGCATACTGAAAAAAGCAAATATATATAAATTACATATATTAGCTTTTTTCAACTTTATAACTTTTATATAAGAATTATTATACATAAGTTGCTCTTTCTAATGTAGTGTTGTGGATGTTTGTTTCTTTGTGTGAAATAAAAAACGGTTTATATGAAACAAATTAAACTAAAAAATGTAATGACTAGTAATGACCGCAGAAAGTTTTTAGGATATATATCGAAAATAAAAATCAAGCCATAAATATCGTGATAAATATTGTAATATATATTATCCTCGAACCCTGCTTCGAGTCTACATATGTAGTTGCGCAAGTATTTCGATAAAATATTTGTAATATTAAATAACGTAAGAAGTTGAAATAAATTCATAAAAATGAAATAATAATGAATAAAGAGAAAATGTCTCTGTCTTTAGTACTGTAGCTCTAAATATCATGTTAATTATGAATACCTACTTACAGAAATGAAAATAATTTATTTGGAATATTACTGCACTGAATCTTGACATCAAATTTTCATGTTTTCTTGCACAGACCACAATCGTCTTAGCAAGTCCTACAGTCGATCGTTTCTTTGAAATTTAATCTCACTTGTGCGGTTAAGATTTTGAAAATTTACTTTCAAGCGCTGAAGGCTCTACCCAACCTGGTAATCCCCCCTTTGCCTATTTTAAGGGTAGGTATAAGGTTCTCGCCACCATCATCATCATCATTTCCATCCCTAATCCTAAGATGACAGGGGCACGCAAACTCATAATGGCAAATATTCAAGAACACATTCATATTTGTGAAGTTGTAATTTTTCAGAACAAAGTTCTGTGAAATATTTAATAATCAAATTAATTAAAAAATTAGAAAGACATACAGAAAATCTAATTCACGAAAAAATATTAGGTTACTACTGGGATTCGAAGGGTTGCTATAGCTTAGTGGTCAGAGCACCGGCCCCGGAAAGGAGGTGACCTGGGTTCGAATCCCAGTAGTAACCTAATATTTTTTCTTGAATTAGATTTTTCTGTATGTCTTTCTAATTGATTAATTAATTTGGTTATTTCATAATGGCACATTCGGTTTCCCTTGCTTTGCGCAGTTTTCGTTCTTGATGACCAATATATCGCAAGAACTCTTGCTCATTTAAAGCTCTTTCAAAATGTGTGTTCACATCTGTTTTAATTTTACAAAAAAAAAATAGGACACTTTGAAATTTTGATTTTGTCGCGTGGGTCTTTAATCATTGGACCAAATTTCCGTTAACTTTTTATCTTCGAACCGCATGTAGATTAATCAGAGTATCGTAGAAATTGGAAGAAAAAAAAATTAAACTCAGGCTACTTGTGGATGATTTTTCGTCATCTGTTGTGGTTCGTAGCAACCTTTATGCTTTCCAGTAGTAAATTAAATCCAAAAAAATTATTTTAGAAGTTAATATTTTTTATTTATTTAATTTATGGTACAAATACACTTCTTATATATAACATATCAGATTAAACATTTTTTTTAAATACTTGGTAGTCATGTAGACCTCATCAGAAAAGAGAAGCTCTTGAGTCTGATGAGGGAGCCACAGTTCTTATTCCTTGTTATAATATATAGGTACATAGTCTATACAAGTTATTTATTAATACAGTAAAAAGGTAAATTGATAATGAAAGTATAGGAGTTATTTTGAAAAAAGCTATAAGGTTTAAATAATTTATGAATTTATGTTTGATTTTAGAAAATTTTAATTTTTTCGATTTGCTCTGAGAGGTTACTGATGCATCGTATGCTACTCAAAATACGATATATACAATTAAATACTGCCACGAGACTCTAAAAACAATGGTAACTTCACATTATCGAAGTTTCTTGAATAGTTCACGTGAATCTAGAATCTTTTTCTGCTAGTGTCGTGTCAGGTCCCCCAACGTTGACTATCACATGAGAGTACATCTTTCTATCTCCAGCGGCTCGAAACAACTCTTTCACCGTTCTTATTCCTGTCCAATCTTGTATATTATGAGCCGATCTGCTTTCTCCCGACTCTCTGTTTCCCCTCGATCTTGCCCTTAATTATTCGAATTCAAAAAGTACTTTTCCTTTCTAAGCACATAACCTAAGTACGACACCTTTCATATTTTGATATCTGTCAACTACTTTCTCTCTCTCAGTTCTGGCTTTCTGGAATATTCTACGGTGCAACCACATTTCAAATGCTTAAAGTCGGTTCATGGTACTAATTTTGAGGGTCCATGACGAGCTGGACTATTTTCGAAAAAAACCGTATCACTGGAAATGTGTAGAAGCTGGTCGAACATTCGCGAACCAACATTTACGTATAAAATCGATGACGGGCGAGCACGTGGCAGAGTTGTTGTTGTGACATTACAGCGATTACACAGATACAGCGAAAGCGGCGAATCAGCGTGGCTACCAGGGACAATAATTAAGAGAGTACCTAACAGGCATTCAGATAATTCGAAGTTAGTCGAAAGAACAAGATTATGAGAACATTACCAGTTACAAATTCCGTAAAAGCGCATGAAAATCAGTCTAATATTGATATTGGAAAAATTCACAGATAAAGCGAAATACCAGCGAGAGCATAACGGCGTTCAGAAAAAAGTGCGACCACATGCGAATATTTAACAGACGAGAATAAAATGTTCCACATACGAGTAATTAGTGCGAAATATTGTGAACGTAAGAATAGATCTTCAATTAAATTCGCGTCCAGTGAATTAATTAATTATATAATATGCCGTAAATCTGCTGTGCAGTTTGGCATATGTATGTATGTAATATGTATTTTATTTTTATTTATCTTAATAATTTAGTTCCACACATAATGTTGTGTGGGCTAATACATGATTTCACTTGGATAATTCGAATGTTGCATTCCATCTAATCATATAAAAGTTTTTATAATATAATTTTTGCACTTCAGTTAAAACCTCCTTATATTCTCCATGTTTTGAATTTCCTTTGGCAGGCTATCGAAGATTTTTATACCTTTATACATCGTACAATTTTGTGAGGTGTTTTTCTTTTTCTTTGGTAGCCTTATGTTGTCGCTTCCTCTTGTATTGTAGGAATGAAAATCCTTATTCATCTTCATGCTGTCATCAAAGTATTTGGGTACTAATCCATGTTTAATTTTAAATATTTGTACCATTACATTACATATTATTCTTTGATTTACAGTTTCCAGTCCTAGGGCATTCAACATTTTTGTTATTTTAGTTCTCCTATTACATTTCAGTATGCGCATCGTTCTGTTTTGTACTATTTGTAGTTTCTTTAGCATTCCTTCGATGCTTATAAATAATATACTGGAACAGTAATTTATTTGTATCAAAAAAAGTAAAATAAAACAATAAATCGATAACTAAATTCCAGTGTTTTATTTGCCTCCCACAGTCACGACCCATGACAATAGACGTGTACAGAAGTTAGGTACCTATTTGGACCCTTGGCAGTCCCCTAGGAACCTTAAGTAGCGTAATAATTTATGTAACCTCAAAGCCGTCGTGTGGTTTCATAATAAACTCATCTCACGGAAACGAACATTCCGGAATACCTTACAACTACGCCACCATCAAGTCTAAACTAGTAATAGCAGAGAGACATGCAACGTATAGTGCTGCTAGAGAGTATACAGAGTTTTACTTACTCACTATAACAGTCAGAGACTTGTGTATAAAAGGTGTATAGATATGAATTCATGACAATAAAGTAGCTAAATTATATAGTGTCTCATAGCTAGTAGCAAACTCTGTAACGCAAAGAAATGGTAATTAGAAAAAATTGTGCACTGACCAAATCACTTAGGGCCGGTTGTTTCAAGTTGGATTAAAGTAAGCCTTCTTTTAAAGCATAGATTTTTACGTTCTCTACCAATCAGACCATCCGTTTTCGTAAAAATCTATGCTTTAATCGACCGCTTACTTTGATCGAACTTGAAACAACCGGGCCTTAGAACAGCCCACCGCAGCCCGGAAGCGACGCGAATCTTCTCCTAAATAAACACTAGAAAGGAATATAATAATCTAGAAGGTTCGAAAGACCAGCGTATCGTGTATATAAAGCAGCACCGCGCTGCGCAAAGGGGTTTGTTTTGACATTTCAATCGGCGGCCACCGTGGAATTTCAAAGCGACAGGTATTAATCGAAATAATCGAACGAAATATCTAAGCGGTGAAATAAGAACGAAATATCTAAGTGATGAATAAAATGTTCCCAGCGATAATAAAGTGTTCATAGACGGGTGACAAATAACGAAATAGTGTAATTTCAAGAATACTGTATTAATTTAATTCGTATCAAATGACGTTGTCCATTAAATAATTAATCACATATTAATTTCGACGACCCGTAAAAATAATATAAAATAAAATTAAATACAAACGTTGATTCAATATAAGGATAAATGTATTTAGTAAGATAGCTGTGAAATTTTGTTTTTATTAACTATATATAGTAGTGGAAGATGCAGGTTTAGTGTGAACAATTATTCTAAAATCTTTTTATGTGTCTAGTATTTTAATCATATTTTTTAATTTGAAATACAAATGTTTTCTGATATGTTATTTTTCTGATTGTTGGGGGGAGATTATTAAATAATTTAATAACTAAAATTATTTTGGGTTGTAGTAGATTTAAATGTTAGTATGTAAAGTGTATCTCTAAATCTCGTGAATCGAAAATCGCTTATTGATTTTTTTTACATATTTGCTGTTTTTGGTACCTCAAATTTTTTATATAATTGGGCACTTGGATAGTGATTTTTTGTCTTCAGAATTATTATTATTTTAATTTTTTGGGCAGTTTTTAATTGTAAAAATGTTTTGATATGCTCCTCCCCATCCAAAAATACGGTACTTGCATGAGGTACTGCGATTATTATAACAACCATTGTTTGCATTACTATGGTTATATTATTAAAGATATCAAGATTGTTATTACGATTGGCAAATTGATCAACCTTAAGGTCTGTAGTTCGATTCACGACTACGGGGACTGGCTGTCCTTCAGACTTCATTGTTCTAGTTTTTGCCGACAGTTTTGGACCTTTGTCGGCTCGTCAAAAATCAAAGGGCCCTTCTTGGCCGACCTAGTGTCAGGTGATGACGTATTGATGCAAGACTACGGACAAAATTACTCATTTGAAATACTAATTTATTTAGCATTTTTGAACGAATAATACGACCTTATATGTATACGTAAAAGATGGATAGTCTTTCAAGACACAAAATTGTGCCTTAGTGGTTGTATACATACAAAGAATCTGGAAATAAATCCACCACCCACCTATTTTTACATGCTTTTACTTAACTCCCTTTATCTGTTTGTTGTGCTAGAATCTTGTAATTGATTTTTCACCGTCTTCCCGACTAGCAAAAGCTCTCAACATTCGCGTAAAGTGGATGACTATATTTTATTCAGGAACACATTCTTATTGTGAAGTTGCAATTTTTTCAGAGCAGCCAAATATGGATTTGGTTTTTTAATGTTTTTCTAATTGATTAATTAATTTGGATGACTATACTTAATTTACATGATATGGCCATTATTTCGATTAAAATTAATAATGACGTCACTCACATTAAATTAATAATCTTGTCAGTCATAACCAAGTGCTTATGCCGGACGTGATCATCGTCGATTAGAACATTGGTGATGTTTAAGTATCGATTACCTACGAACGTATGCAAAGAATGAGTATAAAAGCATGTACCTATTCAATTTTTTTTATTCTCTTGCTTGTTCTTGTGTTTTGACATAACTATAACGATATAAAGACGAAGTATAATTGCTACTGTTTTTTTCCAATTATATTTGTAATTAGAATGTTGTGTAATATATAGAAGAGCTCTGTTACAGCATTTATTTTATTTATTTATTATTATTATACACATAATATATTTATTATTATTGAAAAAATGGATGGTATCCAGAACCTAGATCAGATGTTTTTTTCCAATTATATTTGTAATAAGAATGTTGTGTAATATATAGAAGAGCTCTGTTACAGTATATATTTTATTTATTTATTATTATTATTATACACATAATATTATTATACACATAATTATTAAAAAAATGGATGGTATCCAGAACCTAAATCAGATATCCAAAGTTATTAAATAATTGTCTTGATCAAGTTTGTGTTAACTCTTTATTTTTCAGGTGGGCTGTTTTATCTAATTACTAGCTTTAACCCTTCAAAAATGATTAAACATTAGTTCGCATCTTCGCTAAGCCCTAGAATATATTAATAGTATCTTTTTGGCGGTCCACGGACAGGCGGCGGTAGCAGAATGCCGTTTAATTTTTTTTTTAGTCGTGAATTCAAACGAAATTACAGATGTTACAAATTTACGGACGAACAGACAGACAGACGGATGAACCAGAAAACGAAACTATTTTTGATACGCGCACACAGCTCAGAATAGAAGCTCCATTTTTGGCAACCCTGATTGGATTGAGCGCATCGTAGACTTTAAGGAATTGTAAAAAAACCTACAGGAGCAACGAAATTTCTCGAAACATTTTATTTCTGGTGAAAACCGCGGTGCATCAAGGTAAGTTTACAAAATCATAAATGCGGCCGCGGACGTGTCTATTGTGTCGTTAATTAAGTTAAAAAAACTACGGCACTTAATACTAGTTTAAGGTGAACGCTTAAAAGAGAACAGAGAAGAAATAAAAAGAGAAATATCATCAAAAGTGTGGCCAGACCACGTACAAGAGCGTGGCGAACCGAAAATAATTGGAATAGATGGCAGAAATGTTCGCGAGTGCTGCAAGTTGATTATTTATATTATGACTTTGATTAAAACTTATAACGGCACTAGAAAATCGAAGACACTAGTAACTAGTGATTTCTATTGATCGTTCACCATCCAAGTTCGTATGTTCCTGATAGTTAATTACCTGAGATAGCGTCAGCATAGATTGTTTCACATACCAATATACAGGAACAATCATTCTATTGCTACTATTCTTGTCTTTTATTTGTTCTTCTTATGTGAAATTAAAAATGACGGTTATTTTACATGCCGGTTACTAAAGAATAAGTATTTACTTATTTACAGTCGACAAGCATGAAATAGTAATAACAACATTAATCAAAATATCTGAGCATTTTTTTTACATTTCTCCTACCGGCAGTTTTTTTTTTTTAAATAAAAAATAGAGATGTGAACATGGAATACGTGTCACATCAATTTTACAATACAATACACAGTTAAATATACTATTCTAAACCCTGGCAATTGGGCGGAACGTGAAAAAATACGCGTCTTTAAGGCCTACATGTACTGTATTTTTGACGTTAATGTTAATTTAACGTTAACGTTAATGATAATTTTGACATGTAATGCAGGCTCGGCGATAGCAACATCGCTATCATTGCCGCCTTCGGGTTTTCTGCCGCGGGGTTCAAGCCCCATCTCCGGCCGTTGATTTCGCTTGTTGTGTCGTGAATTCGAACGAAATTACGGACATTACACGAAGTTACATGGACAGACAGACAGACAGACAGACGGACGGGCAGACAGTAAAATTATTATGTTTGATATTTCAAATTTGTTTCGATGTGAAATATGTTAGGAAACAAGTTAACGTGGTCGATTCAGATAACTCATTATCTTATTCATTTATATCATTAACTTGTGACTTGTGTGTTTTATTTCAGAATAAATAAATAAAATAAAACCTGCCGACTGTTGTATATTGGAAGTGCTAAAGCTATGCTGAACCATCATTTTGGATGTTGATCTGTTCCATATCTCTGGGTGTTCCGAAGCAGGATTCTCCTACAACTTTATAAGAGTTCTTATGTAGATATGTACATTCTTAATTCTTATGTGTGTTCTTTCAGTATATTTAGAACTAAATAGTACAGAATAATATCTAATAAATGTCTACCGCAGCAAGACTGGTACGCCAAGGAATTCTGGTACCAACACTGATGTATGGAGTGAAGCCTGGAGCTGGCAGGAGAGAAACGAAAGTAGACTGGATACAGAGATGAGAACATTTAGACGTATGTGCGTGTGGAAAATCCATTGATGATAGAGTAAAGAATGAAGATATTAGGAATGAATGTAAAGCTGATCTTAGCATACTTAATAGAATTAAAAAAAGTGATGATTCATTTATTTTATTTTTGAATTTTTATTTCTTAAGTTAGTTCATATTACAATTTGTATACTAACTATTATTAAACACTTTACATTCTTAAATCTATTACTAATATACTATCTATAATAACCTACATATTTACATTTACATCTAATCTAATCTATGGTACAATCTATAATTAATAATACAACTTATGCTCTACAATTCTATACTATTTTTAAATTCATTCATCTTATTTATATTCTTCATGTTTTCTGGCATCTCATCATATATTTTTACACCTCTGTACATTAGACAATTCTGTGTATATACTTTTTTCTTATATGGTAATCTTATTCTATTCCTATTTCTGGTGTTACATGTATGTAAATCACTATTTACAATAATTTTGTTCAAAAAATATTTTGGAATTTTGTTATTGAAAATTTTATGTATAAATACGAGAATGCGGTTTGGGCACGTTGAGCGAATTGATGAGAAAATAACGTTAAGAAAGATTACATATGTGGGGTATAAATGCAAAGGCAGCAATATCTAAAAAATATTGAACTATAAAAATTTGATAATGTGCGGATTTTCTTACGACGGAATTAGTGAACGTTGCATTGTGTAGAGTGATCACTTGAGCCAGCTCATGTAGGTTGTATTCTCTGGGCCATTGTACAAAATCCACACACCTTTCTCATATTCATAGCTCCGTTTCAGTGAGACTTCTATAATTCATCTTAACGAACTGAATCGCTTCAGATTAGCTTTGTTTTTGGCATTTCTTCGTCGGCCATAGGAGCCCCGAAATCGGCGATGGACGCATTAACGCGGCGTGTCCAGGTTCGGGCCCGCGGAATGCCGTCCCTTTACGAAGGGCACGGGAGCCGACGGGAGGGTGACAACATTTTTGGAAATTGTATCCGACAGATTTACTAATAATTGTCATCGGTGCCCCGTTCGCGGAGAGGCCGGTGACATTTTTGAGGCCCCCGACAGCGGAGGAGTTCGACAATGTACGAAGGGCTCTGGGAGAATTCGGGAGCAGATGGTGTTCTGTGTAGTCGAAATAATCGCCGAGATCTTGATGAGACGTTTGTGTAATAAATATTGAAGGCAGCAGTGCGCTGGCGGAGAGGATTGAAGCGATTCTCGTAATTGTTAGAGGTTGCAAAAAAGGTATATTTTATTTAACTTCAACAAAAATGACTCTCTATTAAATACTTTAATATATTTTGATTCGCAGTTTTATATAGAGTATCTTATCTTGAGATCAATTGGAGTTTGTTATGTGAAAAGAATCCAATCCACAACATCGTAAAATATGACTTTAGTGCACCAAACTGATGCTAAAATTGTTCACAATTACGAATAATGAGATTTTTAATTGATTGAATTCATTAATTTCAAATCTGTCAAACTTAAATTGGCGGAACTAAATGTTATAAAATAACTGTCAAGATACAGAAATAGCAATAGGCCGATTGTCTACGTGCTCTTTGGCCCTGTAGTGGCCACTTCGCGGTCATTGGTGTCTGCAGTCGGCTGTAGAGGCAGCTTTGCGGCCGATAGTCTATGCCAATATGTGGACGCCTCACGGCTAGTGTTGGCTAAAGCTCTTTGCTGTGTGAACATGGCATCGACGATTATGTGTAAGTATAAAATAAGTGTCGAGTTTTATTTTGAATTTTACAGTGTGCAAAACTTTAAAGCGTTTTCTCCACAATTCACGTTTTCAAAGTCGGTGTCCATCATAACTTCAAAACTACTGCACCGATCCTTTTGAAATTTTGAACACTATTTCTGTACAAAATTTACGAGGTAACGCTGGAGACTTTTTTCAAATTTGTTAATAATTTATATTTTTTAATAACAAATTAGCCAATTTTTTCCGCAAAAAATCGCGTTTTTCCCTTCAAAGTGTTCCAAAAAATTGGTTTTAATAAAGAAATTATAACTGTGTCATCACAAAAAATTCACAAAAACATGCTTTTTTTTATACGAATTAACCTTACCCCCCCCCCCCCCCCTTATACGATTACAACCATACAATACTGAGCAAAACAGGCGAGGGATGGCGACACTGAGGGAATACAGGAAGGCGCTGCAAAATAGTGCAACACCTTTGCACCTGTGTCACATAAAGTCCCGAAAACCCCTCTGGATAGAAGGAGAGAGGCTCCTCCGGTTAGCTCGCGCTCCAGAGGACAGATGGAAACTCGATTGGAAATCGTCCAACATGAGAAATGCACATCTCATACGTGACCCCACTGAGAGATGACCTGAGCTCCCACTGCCTCGTAAACTCTGGTCCTCCACCAACGGAATACGATGCTCTCATAGCCGTTGCGCCCTCATGATGCACAGGTGGGACATCACGAGGGATGTGTGAACCAACAGACCATCGAACAAGTGGTCAACGAATGCCCGCTCCACTCATTCCCAGATGAGGTCCACAGGATGACTCCTGAAGCCCTAGACTGACCACAAGCATACATATACCCCTGTGATCCCCCCCCATGCGAAAGAAGAAGAAAAAGAAGACGGTGCAGATGTTCGAACCAGATTTTCATCATAAGATTTGACTTGTATTTTTTTTAACAATATTTTCATATGAAAGTATGTTCTTAAAATAAAGTTACTAGATTCGGTCCCCAGAGGAATGATTTATTAAGTAAGGATACATTATACAGCCTTCAATAATCACTTATATTTTATAATTTATCTGTTGCTTTCACTGATATAAATTATAATGAAAATGTCACCTGAACTTGTTGTATTGACCTGGCATTCCCGTAATCAGCAATTTTGAGAATACCTTTACTACCTGAAATCCATCCTTATAATGTTTAATTGCCAATATCTTAATAATTTAAAAAGGTAAACACCCAACTATTTTATGTGTTTGTAAAGCTATTAACTGTATCCTCTGTATTATTATTAAGGTTTTTCCAAAATATTTGTATTATAAACTCAAGAATAATAGCTATGTTTATCAGTTGATAATGGCCTAAACAGCCGAAACGATCGTCCTGTAAGAGACTAATAAAATATTGAACTCTCATAAAAAAACATTGGTTTTTTTTAATTTTTATATTTTACATGAAATGTTCTTGATTCGAACATTCATACATATGGAACTTTTAAGAATTTGATAATCTTCTTACAATGGAATTAGTGAACGTTGCACTGTGTAAAGTGATCACTTAAGCCAGCTCATATGGGTTGTAAGCACTGAGTTATCGTATAAGAGATTTCCATCCAGTTTTCTAACAGTGAATTTTTAATATATTACTTTTACATTTATTTTAATGTATTAGTTTATTATTTTACAAAAAGTGTACCTATCAGTAATATTTAAAAAATGCAACTTTGATGTCGCTTGTCTCCTTAACTGTTGAAATTTCACGCAAGGTGTAAAGAATACTTTGTATTCAAAATTGAATGAAAAAGACTTGCCTGAAGTTTTTACGACTAATAATGACATTTTTGTTCGATGATTTAACGAACTGAACTCGAACGGAAGAAATCGAAAAATAGTTCTAAAAACATTGTCATTTGATACATTGATGCTTCAAAGACCTCTCGACTGTCGAGTACGTGGTTTTAATTTAAAATAAAAAAGTTAATCTACACTCTATAATGTATAAAGAGGTGAAGTTGGTAAGTTTGGATATAGGAGGTAATCCCCGAAACCACTCATCCGATCTCAAAAACTTTTTCACCAATATTTAGAATAGACCTTCAGGGTGGTTAAAGGTTATATATTATCTAGTTAAAATAAAATAGCTTTTCATGGTGACCTATTTTATAACTTAGGTCGACGAAAAAATGTGTTTTTTTTTAACGCTGCCTTAACGGTAAGAGATATTTAAATACTTTCTAAAGAGAAATTGTAGAACTCAGAAAGGCCTACAAAAAAATCTGCCACGAGATATATCTATATATAAAGGTTAATTAACAAATTCATAAAAATGAATAAAATATATGTTTAAAATTAATTTTAATCTGTCGTGGGTAATTTAAGTAGGTAATGTTAAATTCACATCATAATAACAACGATTATGTTTATCGTCAGGAAAATTTTATGTAGATGAAAATTGCCTTTTACACGACATTGTTTGGACGAGTAGTTTAGATTATGTTGATTTTTCACTGATACTATTATAATCTGAATTCCACGCGGGCGAAGCTACGGGAACAGCTAGTAAAAAAAGTAACCCATAAAAACCAAGTTTTTACTATACTCCCTTTCTTTGTAAAACATAACAAATAATTAAAGATGAATTAAAACATATAAAATAACACTAAACTAACAGAAATTTAATATATTTCTAAAATGTCAGATGTTTTGAGATGTCAAGATTTTGATAGATTCAATTATCATCAATATCGTACCTTATGAATTTCCAGCGTCAAATGATTTAGTCAGAATCAGATTTGAGTAATGTAGAATTCTTCAAAACTAAGCAGAAATAAATTATTATTTGTTTTTTCCTAAAAAACCCAATTTTGCTGTCACCTGTGAACCAATTGTTTTGTAAATTTTCGAAATTCGTAGTAATGTACCTATTATACCGAAAGAGTAATTCAAATTTAGAAAATATTCCGCGACGTTATCGGTCCGCCGCGGCGTTGCTAATCAAACTTTTCTAATGATTCCAATTTGAAAAAACCAATAAAATTTCTAAAAATCCGAAATTATACTATAATTATTAATTTTTTTTAACGAAAACTTGATAGATCTTCTTGATCGTCGCCACGAGTCTGCTTACCAAGTTTCAGCTCGACTGGATCACGGAAAAAGGGTCAAAAATCGATCCAAAGTTTTTGTTGACGGCAAGCAAGCAGACTCCACGAGTTAATATAAAGGGAGTAAAAAATAAAATAAAAATTTGTTTGCAAAAAATAAGAAAAATTGTAAGACCGTTTTACTCAATGATTCAGATTATATTCCTCTGGGTTCGATCAGCGATCAATCACTGCGGAGATGTATTGATGCTGGGTCAGAATATTGACCCCGATCGTCCGCGCCGCGCATTCCCGATTAACCGCGCTAGGACGTGACGCCGCAAAGCGTCAAATCTGTTGTGCGGAGTGGGAGGGAATAGGTACTGAAAAAATACCGCATTAGTAGAAAAATAATAAACTCGATTGCCAATATACAATACAAGTTTAGATATCCCCAAACTGCCTAAGTGAACATTTTAAAATTACGTTTTACTAACTAGCTGTTCGGTACCCAGCCACCAATTTGTGGGAGGAAATAAAGGTTCCGTTGTTTTGCAAAGCCTCTAATAAAAACAATGTTTCCATTTAATCAAGGCTGGGATGGATAGATGTCTAGGGAACAAATATGTCCTATTTTTTCCGTCGGGAATACGTATGCAAGATTTGGGACCGATCCGTGAAGCGGTGTAGATTTGTACAGAAAATATATCTGGGGGAGGGGACGAATTAGAGGGGGAAGGGTTTAGTTTCTTGTCATGTCTTGTTTAAAGTTTAATAAAACTTTAAACAAGACATGACTAGTAAAAAAAACAAGTTCTGTAAGTTAAACATATATACAACTTTGATAGACGTGGGAGTCTATCCTCGGTGGAAATGGGGAACGTTACATTGCGTAAAGTGATCACTTAATCCAGCCGTACGATAAGTCGTAAGCCCTATCCATCCATCCTTAGCGCCTCCAAGAAAGTCCTCCATGCTGCTGTGTCGCTGGCTCCCATTTTCCAGTTTTGCTGCCCCAGGGCCCGGCAGTCCGCAACGACACCACCTAACCATCGCAGTTTTGGTCTTTCGACACTTCTTCTACCCATTGGGTCATTAAACAACACCCTTTTTTGGGGCTCCAGATCACCCATACGGTGTAGATGTCCCAGCCAGCGCAGTCTGTTAATATTAATGAACTTCACTACGCTGACATCCTGGTAAAGGTCATAGAACTCGGTGTTGTGTCTTTTACGCCATGTTTGACCGTCATTAATACATCCATATATACGGCGTAAGATTTTTCTTTCAAATGTCACTATGTTTTCGTCGTGATAAGTTAATGTCCAGGTCTCCGAGGCGTATGTTAAGACTGGTCTAATCAATGTCTTGTAGAGCGTGGCTTTAGTTTTTCTGGACAGTAGGCGTGGTCTCAACTGTCCAATGAGACCAAAGTAATTCCGGTTTACTGCAATGATTCTTTTCCCAATCTCTACACTAGTATCATTATAGTTAGTAACAATGGAACCAAGTTATGTGAATTGTTCTACTGTTTCAAATGTGTGGTTAGGTCGAAAGCCCTATGAATAGTCAAAAAGACTTCATACCTACTTTCCCATATACAAATACAGCTTCATCTCTAAGCGACCTCTGTAATATATACCTATTTTGACTAATGATGCCCCCTTGGGTATAAAATTCATTGTGTTCTTGAAAAATTTGGACATACTCAAAATATTCTAATAAAACTTAAATTAATTTCAAGTTTGTTATTTGCCTCCAACACCCGCGACCCCTTAAAAATATGTTTGATGTGTAATCTTTCCTCTCGCTTTCCTGCAATCTGTGGCAGTGATTCCGTGAAAACGGACGGAAATGCGTAACAGGAAATAAGACACCAGGGAAGCGCGCGCAATTTCATTTAACCAATGATCGCGCGCGATGGAAAAAAATCATTGTTTATAAACAAATCCGTGTCCAGCAAGTACCATCACAGCGAAAACGCACGATTCCAACAGCCTAAGCTTCTAATTTTGTATATATGCCACGTGGCTGGTGTTAAGCGTGTGGATGTTGTAACATTGATATATTTTGGCTTAAATCTTCGAAACTATCCAATAAACACTTAATTTTTTAATATCAATGTAAACAATTTACATTATCAAATTTTATATAATTTATGGGACTATTTTTAAAAATTTATTCAAAGTTTTCACACAATATGTATGGCGGCACACTAACGCCATCTACGAAAATAAATAAAAACATATAATTGACCGAACAAATTTCTAAACAAAATGCGTATTTTTTAAAATACAACGAAAAAACTTTAAACCCCTTTCCGATCGAGCTGAAACTTTGCAAGCAGACTCGTGACGACGATCAAGAAGATCTATCAAATTTTCGTTAAAAAATAATAATAAATTTTTGGATTTTTCTAATTTTTAATAGTTTTTTCATACAACTTAGTAAGTTAAAAATGTCCTTAGGTTTTCACGGCCGTTCATAATCTTCTGTGTATAGTTTTCTGGGATATTCTGCCGTGTATATGTGACCTCTCTGGCCAACGTTTCCATCATCAACATCAGCCCTGATGATGGACCCTGCAATGGGATCCGAAACGTTGGCCAGAGAGGTCACATATACACGGCAGAATATCCCAGAAAACTATACACAGAAAACTTAGTAAGTTGTATGAAAATATTTACGAAACCTGATTATAGTATAATTTAGGATTTTTGGAATTTTTTATTAAGGTACAGATACACATGCCACTTAGTGGCATGCTCATAAATCAACCGGCGGTTGTATGGCTAGTGGCACGCTCGTTACTAGCAATGTGCGTACACACATTCCACTAATAAGAAAGGCCTAGAGAAGGTCGATACTGCGCATTCTCACGTGCCACTAAATAAGCATGTGTATCTGAGGCTTTACTCCCTTTCGTAGCGTCGCTCGACCGAAGCCCAACGCGTAGGTTAAGGGGGGGGTAAGGTTTTTAACTTTTTTTTTGCACTTTAATTTTAATTTTTTAAATGAATGTATAACATCGCAAGAACATTGTGTCAAAATTTCAAGTCAATCGGAGCAAAATTGACGAAATTATGAACATTTGAGCGATACTCAGACTGATTTTCTATACCTGCTCGGGCAGCTAAGAGACGCGCTCACCTGAGGACTATCGGACGTGCTATTTGTATTGGAAGAGTTTTGCGTAGACAAGGACAAAAAGATGCTGATGATGAAAGCTCTTTGCTGTGTGAACATGGCATCGACGATTATGTGTAAGTATAAAATAAGTGTTGAGTTTTATTTTGAATTTTACAGTGTGCAAAGCTTTAAAACGTTTTCCCCACATCTCACGTTTTCAAAGTCGGTGTCCATCATAACTTCAAAACTACTGCACCGATCCTTTTGAAATTTTGAGCACTATTTTTGTACATAATTTTACAAGGTAACGCTGGAGAGTTTTTTTGAAATTTGTTATTAATTTTTATTTTTTAATAACAAATTAGTCGATATTTTTCGCAAAAAATCGCGTGGGGCACTTACCAAAGTGGGCAAAAAACGGGAAAAGATGGGCGGAAAGAGTGGCAAGAAAAGCCCGCCAGGACTCCCAGCCACCTTTTCTATTTTTTTTGCTTGACTTCTCCTTTGGTACTCTTCCGAGTTTATCGAGTGGTGTGCGGGAAACACGTATGGAAGTTTTTATATGGTGGTCACAGGGCTTATAACTTGTGTCAGCTGGCTAAGCTATGATCGTTTTACACAATGCAACGAATTTGAATTTTTTTTAAATATAGAAATATCATTATCAGCGGCGACATCTATGTGTATTAAGATATGGGAATTACTAATTGACTATAGATGGCTATATCATCATAGTCCCGTCAAATATTTGAAGGAAGACAGATAAATAACATATATGCCTACTCGTACTTTCAAAAAATTTATAACGTGTGGAATTGGTGAACGTTGCATTGTGTAAAGTGATCGGCTAATATAGGTCCATAAGCCCTGTGACCACCCTACAGACTTCCATAATGTTTCCCATATAAATAGCTTTTTCTCTGTGAGACTTGAATAATGTTTCTTAATTAAAATTAATCATTGGTTAGTAACGATACTTTTACGTAAGAGAGGTGGATTTTATACCATTTACATTATTAAAAATCAATGTAGGTGGTCTCCTCTGTAGTTTTATTACATCAATTTTCAGGTACGCTTGTTTTCTGTTTACTTTTTTCTGTTTTCTAGTTACTGTAAAAAACAGAAAAATCAACTAAAATTTCAATGAGAGAGTTAGGTAACTGATATTTACTTCAAAATGATATAAACTTAAAAAACGCACATTGCGTAAGGTGCAAAAGTC
>JADDOH010010068.1:0-22024 GCA_016648135.1 Agrypnia vestita | reverse complement strand
AACCTCCGTATCCGTAGAAGGGTCGTCTCTGCAACGCCGTAGTGATCTTATATCTTACCAGGAGGGCCAGGACGAGGGCTATTTTGGCGATGATCAGAGCAGCGCCAGAAATGACGGCCAATTTCCCGATGAACAGTTGACTAAGAACGCCAAAAATACCCACGGCTCCGTACATGAGGATCTGCGTATATCTGTTTTTTCTTCTTCTTGCTGAAATTTAAATTAATACTTGTAATTAATAAGAACTTGTGGTCTTATTTGAATGCCATTGCTAGTTTTAATTTTTGAATTACAGTAAATAAAAGAGTAATAAAAGACTCTTATTTGTCTGTATAACTGACTTATCCTTAATTTTTAAGTGAGCAAACAAAAATCTTATTTCACATTGGCTTAATATTACAAAACATTCATGGTGAATTACGATTTTACTAAAAATATTAAGAGATTTGATTGACTTAAATATACAACGAAAAGATGAAAAGTACTCACATTCTTCCACATTGTTGTCATTTAGTTTAAACTGAATGACGAGCGATGACATGTAATCATTTAGCTTATTGATCAAAATTTCGTTCAGGCCCAATCCTTTCAGAGACCTTTGCGAATTAAGGACACTGTTTTCCTGCCATTGTGGGTCCTTCTTGATTGAAATCCCGTCGGTAATGTCCAGACTTTTATTGCTCTTCAATTGCTCGTCCAGCTTATCGATCACTTTCCTCTTCAAGCAGTCCACTTTCTCCTTTTGCAGTATGCAGTCCTTCAAGGACTTGATGAGCCCCAGGTCGAAGGCTTCGTCTTTTTGGCCCGGTTGTTCGGCAGACAAACCGGTAAAACAGCACACGCACAAAATTATAGTTAACTTCAACAGATCCATAATTAAGGATTTATAAAAACTGTTTATAATATTTAGATTGTCACAAAATTGTTGGAAATGTGTTGGCCACGACGTGCTCTTGTTTGTATGGCTACAATTGAAGTATATATTTTTTTGTTTAATATTTGGTTTTATACTGGAATCTTCGCGGAGACTAGAGCGTGACAGTTGAAATTGTGTATGCAATTATTTGTATATAACTTTAGATAATTATCCACACTTTGGCAAGCACATGTGAGGAAGGCAAAGCGGAACAGTAGAGATTGAATCTGGGCGCATCCGTACGCACCTTGTTACATATTTACTTTCTGAGTTTTCTAAATGCGGTTACAAAAGAAAACATTATAATATTTGAAAATAACACCGATAATTTTCACTGCATCTGGTGTTATAGTTCTTAAATGTTGGTAATAAAATAATACATATTAAATACGGTTTCTTTTTTTTACATTAAAAAAGTTACTGTGCAATTTTTTTTGAAAATCAATATTATCAACTTCTTTACCATTTACTTTTCTTATTTACGTAGAAAGCGACAGCGCATTGTTCTGATGGTCTTCTGACATATAATGGTGTTCTTCATATCATTTTTATGTTTGACCACTAGGATGTTTGAAATCTTTATCTTATTCTTTCTTTTTATGCTGTTTTAAGAATATGCCATCTCAACCTTCTCCAGTCTCAACTTTAATGACTGCAGCCTTAAAACTCCCTCTGCGGTACTTATTTTGAACGAAAATTCAATTGATGTTTTTTTGTATTCCTAACTAAAAATATTACGTGAATAAAATCCAACTAGACTTTAATCTTCCAGAATATATTCAAGCTAATCCTATAAGAATATATTCATATTAATAAATTCAAGCTTAATCCTACTTCAATATAATCATACAACAATGAATATTTACATAATTTTCCATTTATAAAAGGGTTTTTGAGTGTCGAAATCCATTTGTACCTCAATAAAATTATATTTCTTTATCACACTTTCGTTTTAATTATATAATTTTAAGTTAATATTTTAAAATTTAAATAATTTTCTGATTACTTTTAGCTTTACACAGATATATTTAATAGCCCTCAGAATATTCAAAAAAACTTTCCACAATATATATTTTTTTGTATAAAGAATAGCAAATATTGGTATATACGTGTAAAAATATGTATTTGAATTACGATAGAGATTGACAAAAATAAAATAGAGTTGGTAAACTCAATTGATGACATTAATCCATAAGCTTTTCTTAAATTTGAAAGGGAATATTAAGCAAAAACATTAAAAATCATTCCTAAAAATAAAATAAAAAATCATAAAATTCAGACCAAACTGCCTCTGTATATAATACTTTATTCTCTTTATTTTATACACGTAAAGAATGTACATTTATGAAGGAAATTTATAAATTAAGGACATCAATGAACAAATGCTGGAGTACAAGTTGCTAGGATTATGAATTTCCACTTTCATAAATGATTTTTGTATAAATGCTGGCTTATAAATTTCCACGTATAAATGTTTGTCAAATGAATGTTGGCATACAGCTTCCGTTGTACAAAAATTGAGTACGAAATTCCTGGAAAACTTTGTGATTATTTTTAATGATCTCAGAACCGTGTATAAAAATATGGTTATAATAAGGTGAGGTACTTAGCATTTGCTATACGCTTACATATAGATACTTAGTCATCATCATCACTCTTGGCTCTATAACCCCTGGTGGGTCTTGGCATCCTCAAGAATCTTCCTCCACTCATCTTGTGCCAGCTCTCTCCAGTTCAGAAGCTCCAAGACAGATATGTCTTGAGGACGTTATCTATCTTAATTTTGGCCTTCCTAAGCTCCTTCGTCCTATTGGTTTTGAGTTCAACAGGGACTTTGGTGCTTAATGCTCGGACATTATCTCCACATGACCCAGTCACCGAAGTCTTCCCAGTTTTATAAATGTTGTGACGCTGAGCTCCTTTAACATAGTATATAGTATAGATTCTTAGTATTACATGCATTATCAAAGTTCTTTTTTGATTATATTGTTGTTTTGTTGTATTCATCTGTGTCGTTGTGTGTTGTTGTCTTAACTCACCAACTTAGCGTTACACGATTTCTCCGTAGAGGTAGGCAGATAGTAGAAAACCACACTCTTCTATCCTGGCGTATAACTCTTGCTTCGTCTCATGTACTTTCAGATATATTTTATTTTTCTTGAAGCTTTTAACAGGGCCGTTCACAAATAATTGGTTGATCTGATCATACCTGATTTTTGTTAAGCCCATTTTTCCTGTTGCCTCCAAAACTCATATTACCAAACCATCTCAGTGAGGCATTTTAGCCACCATTCCAAAAAAACAGTTCGAAATTTGTTTCGTGTTTGTTAATTCTTCACTTTAAGGCATATTTTTTAAATTTATTTATTATATTTATTTATACAGTAGATACATAATGTTTTTTTAACAGACATTACACTCCGCATAATATGAGCCATAGCTCGAGCTTATGGGAGGAGTATTTACAGGCCAAATTAAGTATAAATATGTCTCATATATGTGCACTAATGACCATACCTGAAAGTAATAAAAAGAAGTTACCTTATTTGTATCACCTTCAGCTAACATTAATTCTAATAATTTCATTCCAGTCTTCACGTGCGAACATTAAAGCTGGCGCTAAAAGCACATTAGGCACCGCTACTTTTGCTTTGTATGACAAATTCCTTTTGGCGATAATTTCATTCAAAGAGCCATTAACTTTTTTCCCATCTTCTACGCTAAAGCCTTAAAAGCTAAATATTTCATATTAAATTGTTAGGTAAGATAAGTGATTAATACAATATATTATTAACCGTTAATAACACCATTTTAGGTGTTAAAAATATAATCAAAATAAATTACGAGAAAGTTGGGTGAACCACACTAATATAATATTATTGTCTGTGACAGATAAAAATGTTACTATTTTTTGGACCATAACACATAAGGGATAATCATGAAGTTCTGTCAACTTTCTCACATTTGAAAGTCAAAACGTCAAATTATATTAAATGTGTGATATTTGTTTGGTACCCACTTTGTTATCAAGCAACAGTGCTTACCGACTAACCTACTTTACTTAAGCATTCGTAATATAATACATTATACTTTATCTTTAAACTAAGCTGGACTTGTACAGTGTATAGTGTACACCCATAGTTTTAAAAATTTAATGTTATTTGTTTGAAACCAAACATTCACAATTATTTTAACAAATAAAAATTCTTTGATCGCGCGTACTCCGTATGTTAAATAATACGTGAAAATTTCATTTATAATAAAATACAACATATAATATTAATATATCTTAAATAATATTGCTCAATATTCACTTTATATAGACATCTTTACCAGCTTCGAAATCTATGTATACTATGTCATGGAAAGAACTATAGATGTCTCAGCTTAGTCCCATCAAATATTTGAAATAATACTGATTTAGAACACATATTCAACTTTAAAAAAAATGCATAATGTGTGGATATTCTTACGGCGGAATAGATGAACGTTGCATTGCGTTAAGTGATCACTTAAGCCAGCTCATATAGGTCAGAAGCCCTGGTCCACCCAACAAAGACTTTAATGCATGTTTCCCATATAAAAAACAATATAAATAGCTTCGTCTTTGTGAGACTTATGTACTTTATCTTAATTTAAAATAACAAATGTATTTTTTTGACTTTGCACATGAAGATAAACTTATTTTGTAGTCAAAGGGGTTGAAGATTAATCGTAGAGTTCTCTCCCTGCCCCGATCTTCTGCTAATAATTACTTTATCTACTGATTTATTATTGTAGACTCTTCATTAGTCAGGTGCTCAAATTAGGCTTTTTCCTGAAGAAATAAAGGAATACAATTTTCATGTAGCAGGTCTACAAAAGCCTCGTACGCAGATTGGATAAATGTTGCAAAATAGTAGAGAGCTCCAGTCCTTTCGAAACATCCTTGCCGTTGAACAAAGCTCTCCATTATCCCAAGAGTGCGTTTGAGTGATGTGGTGGAATACCATCTACGCCTTTTACAAAACCTTACCATAACCAACTCAAGAGACTCATAGATAAACGAAGATAGACGTCACCATAATGAAAATAACGAAAAACCAAAGATTGGGTAGGTCCATGTGACACCTGCCAGTTCTCCAAGGTATATTTTATTTATATAATTAATTAATGGAAAAAACTAACCTATAAAAACCAAGTTTTTATTTTACTCACTTTCTTTGTAAATTAAGTTTACCATCATGTAATAATTGATTGACTGAAAATGAAACATGTCTAGACAAATATCTATGTCAAAAATCTCTAAAAATATCTCTTTATTATTTGAATTCATCCCAAAAAACCGAAGTGTGGACAGCACACTTGGTTTGTGTGAACAAATTTATGACAATTGGTTCACAGATGACACATCTGTGAACCAATTGTCATAAATTTTCGAAATTCCTAGTGGAGTACTCATCATACCTACCAACGGAGTTATTCTAATTTTAAATATTCCGTGACGTTATCGGGCCGCCGGCGCCGTTGGTAGCAAAATTTTGTAGTGATTCCAATTTGAAAAAACCATTAAAATTTCTAAAAATCTAAAATTATACTATAATTATTATTTTTTTTTATGAAAATTTAATGGATATTCTTAATCGTCGCCACAAGTCTGCTTGCAAAGTTTCAGCTCGATTGGATTACGGGAAAAGGGTCAAAAATCGATCCTAAGTTTTTTCGACGGCAAGCAGGCAAGCAAGCAAGCAGAAGCCACGAGTTAATATAGAGAGAGTAATAAAGTTTGTTTTCACCACTTTTTTATTCAAAATATACATTATAAAGTATACAATTGTATCCTGACGAAGGGGCCATTGGATCTGGAACATGTTGATATTTTCAATAAAAAAGTGGTGAAATCAAAGTTTATTTCTATTAATTATATTAATAATGTTACCACAAAATTATTTTGCTGTGTTTGAAGAAGAAGAAATATGTTATATTTGCTGCGTGTTTTTTTGACAAAAATATATCTGCAAGTACCCATTTTTTAAGCCGAATATTTTTTATTTATTTAACAAACAGAACATAAATGCTACATTGGTCTTAAAATTAGACTACATACCAATTTTCGTGGTTTTTTATCTCTGTATAAATAAAAAATCTTATTTGTATCGGGAAAATCATTTTCATTATGTTCATAAATATATCAACCGTATATAATTTTTTTTATTCATTTTTTTTATTCGGTCATCCCATAGGAATAAATAAATACATGGTAAGAAGAGAATGCAAAAAATAGTTAAAGATCTCCAACATTTATAGGATGACACAGATAAGGCGATAATAATTTAACAGACTTATTTAACAGGTTTTTTTTAAATTTAACATTATAAGATACATTTAACATAGATAAAACTCGGAGATTATAAGAAGGGAAAATGAATTTAAACTGTAATAGTTAGTAATGCGTATAATTTGTATATGTTGCAAATTGTCAGGGAGGGTGACTTCAATAGGTAATTGTAATCTGAGCAAACACGTGGAATGGGAGAGGATTTCCTATTATTGGTATAATAAGTTGAAAGGGAAACGAGGTAATTCTGTCTGGTATACTGAATTGCGTAAAAAATAAATTTGGAAAAGGAAGGATTGATCTGACAATATTCGTCCTTTTTCAAGAGTGTCTAATTTATGAAATTGTGTTGAGTCCAAATACCTAGTTAAAATTCAAATAAAATTTGTAGTTAAGTAAAATTTGTAAGATTTTTTTATGCATAATCAGATATCATTAAAATATATTAAATTGAAGAAAATATACATAGAAAAATTAACGAGCATAATATTCTCGGGAGATTTGAAAAACAGGGAAGTAATTATTAATAATTAAGTGGTTGAGGGTTCTAACCTCATTCAGGAGACCAACAAACTATACCTACTATATACTACTATATAACTACTATATAATATACTATAATGTTTATGTGATGCGTATTCATGTATGTATGTCTCAATTTAATAAGAAAATATAGTTGCACATGTATATACGTTTAAAATTTTTAAAAAGTACTCGGCTACTGGCCGCAAAAACACTTTTGGAGTATGAGTTCGTATATACAAAATTCATTACACCCCATATAAACCAGTACATATAATGTTGGGTAAGACTAGATGTCGCACCATGAGATATTTGAAATAGGTAATACTTACGTCAAAATATATCTAATAATCAAAGTAAAAAAGCAAATGTGTCAGGATTATAAGCAGTGGATAAAATATAAATAAAATAAGGCAGGAGAATAGTAGCGACATGATTGGCATGCTACCAATATTCCCATATAGTAAGAGCAAACTTTTCAGTAATCTACTCTGTTGGCTGAAAAAAAGGTTTAGGTAATGGTAATAGTCATAATTTTAATGCTAAATTGTGATTAAAAGTTTTATCTTACACATTTCTCGTTGTCTAGTATACGAAAATTGCACCCATTAGAATAAAGAGTTATTTTTTGAATTTAAATGTCTTCCTTCAAGTCATCAGGCATCGGGTTTTTTTATTCAAAAATGGGCTTAAGATGCTTTCAATTAATTTCTAATTCTGTTCGAGATACATCATGCAAAGATTTTTATTTGTAATAATGTTAATCTTTTTTTCGATAAAAGCAGCCGCTTGCGGGATTTTAACAATCGCTTCTTCACTTTCAATCTTTTTCTTTGGCCCTCAAAACGACGATGACATGCTTGTTGTGTATCCGAGCGTGGATGAGGAGCCCCATTCTCGAAACGGACTCCCTTCTGCGATTTGTGCACGTTCACCTGACGGGCAGGGGCGTCTTCCTATTTTTCTTTTATCTTTCTTCTTTCCTCAAAAACTGCACCAGCCCTATTCTGTTCACTTTTTTTCCTGGTGCAATTAATTTTTTGATACCCTTGATCCGCAATTTCCACATTTTCTTTAGTATTATTATTATTATTGAATTTGAAAATGTCAAACATTCAATTATGCACTCTTGAACCAATAACAAATTAAATTAAAATGTTGGATTCGATACCTTTACAATATATAAATATTGACTTTTTTTACTTTTCTTCTTTCTTCTTTTGACTTTCCAGTCTATGATATTCCAACATAAACATTAGTTACTAAGTAAAGTCCTAATCGGGATAAAAATCACATCCCTCAGTATGAATATATGATAATTAAAAAAATATATCAGAACACTTGTAATTATATCATCCTAATAAATAGTGGTTATTCTTCAAAAAATATGTAAATATAAGAAATAATATGGTTTATTACACAACTTATTATAAACCATATCAATTAAAATTTAATCCATTTCAATTAAACCATTATTTTAGAGTCTAAAATATTTTATTATGTACATTCAAAATTTGTTTGTTTATTGTGCCTTTGAATAAACTAAAACGTGCAAAAATATTATAATTATATTTCCATAAATTATATTTTAGAAACCCATCCATTAAAAACTTATGACATGTATGTCGAATGACAATTTTGGGTCCACATGTAACTTTGCATCCATTTAGCCAATTTGATGCCAATCTAGGGTAGAACCGCTAAAGATGCAGAGTTATAAAATAACCAGTTGCAACTGGGCTATGGCTTTTTTATATATATTTGTCGTTGTCATTAATTCACATTTGATCTGCCAAAATAAAAAGGAGAAAATACATTGAATATTTCCAAAAATAATGTATTAAATAATGTTTTAATATACATAATCTATTTTATTATAAACATTTTCTAAAACATTGATATACCTAACTCGTAAATGAATATTAAATGCATTTATTATCATTATTTATTTTAAAAAACAAAAAAAATGTGTTCAAAGAGTTAGTAACAACATTACATTGTAAATTAACAATTAAAATATATTTACATTAATAAGTAACTAATTTCAACATAATTAAAATATACTGTTTTTGGTCATGAAATAAATATTTTAATGGATAAAAATAAAACACTTTATGTAGAACTACGATTTAGTTGTAATCCTTTCATAACAAGTCATTTCATCGGGTTACCAAGTTTATTATATATTCAAATTGATTTGAGATTAATCACAATCATACGATTTTCTAGTTTGGGTTTTCTGAAGTATTCTGCCATGTTTCAAGACCCTGTGATGGATCCTGAAATGACACCCGAAGCGTTGGGCAGAAAGTTTGTAGAAATACAATAGAATATCCCAGAAAACTCAAACCAGAAGATTCTCAACAGTCGTGAAAACCTAAGAATATTTTTAAATATATGGCAGTAAAATAACTAATAGTTGTAGATTGTAAAATAAGAGTAGTTTGTTGGTCTTGTGGTTAGGACTCTCGCCTCGTGATCTCGCCTCCAGACCAGCAATTTAGTCTTATTTTCATAGCACAAGCGTTTAGTTTAGTTTGAAAATAGTAAGAATATTGATGTGACACGTATTCCGTGTTCGCATCTCTATTTAATAAAAAAAAATAACTAAAATGAAAATAAATTATAAAAGTGGTATAGCGCGCCTGAGCGGATGGAGTGCAAGTGAGTATTTGCAAAAAGGATTGAGTTATTTATATGTAATACATTTTTTTTCTTTTTGTTTTTGTATCTACACAACTTAAGTATGTATTTATTTTTTTAACTAGCTGGTTGTACCCGGCGTTGCACGGGTTAAAGATTAAGTAAAAATAAGTCTGTGAGGGAAAACAAAGGGTCCGCTGTTCTCTAAAAAACAATGTTTCTAATGTTAACATAAGTTATTGTAACATAACTGTAATACTTAGATATATGGTATTTCAGACTTTTTTGTGGATATTAATGTCTTCTATAAAACTGTAGTACATTACTTTGCTCTATTGGCAATAATTTCCGCAGCGTACGCAATATAAGGTTTTTTTTTCGTAATTTTTTTACACGTTGGGTTACATTATCGAAGTTTTCATACGGATCCCTAACATTTTCGAAAATATTCTATAGCCTATGTTCATCAGGAATAATGTAGGATTCTGAATGTGAAAGAATTTTTCAAATCGATTCAGTAGTTTCGGAGCCTATTTAATTCAAACACAAAATCAAATCTTTCCTCTTTTTAATATTATTAGTATAGATATATGTTATGTCCTGATAATTTGCGTCATAACATATTGATGGATAGTGGTTTTATACAAAGTATTTTCTTTTTGTTTATGGAAATAATATACCCACAAATTTGTTTTGCTTTTACCAAGGAATAAATAATTTTTTAGCGTATTTAAATATATTGTTAAAAATATTTTTTAAATTTTATCGAAGGCACTAAACGCTGTATACGGCAGTTACTGGTTCCAGGAAAAATTCCTGATTCCAGCACCACTTTTGTCCTGACCTCTTTTCGTGATGAAGAGGCTTTCTAGCCTATCTCTGAGGTCTTCAGGTCTCGTCGGGTGACCTGGATTGTAGGATGGTGACTGCGCGTAGTAAGGATCTATCGAGTCCTCTGAGTTTTGTTGGTCAGAATTTTTGTAAAACTGGTCGGATTGGTAGCGGTTACCATACACGGATAGACCTGTAAATACAAAAATGTAAAAGTCTCATTATTAATCCAGTTGTATCATCTGCGAAGACATATGTAAAAATTGGTTCGTAATCATATCATAGTCGTGTAAAGATCAAAATCGCACAATTAAATATTATTGTACTAAACGCTTATAAAACTTGCGCTCACATACGCAGCTGAGACATGTATATTCATAAATCAAATTTTGATAGTGGACTATGGAGCAGGTGCTATAATAATAAGTACTACATTTGCTTAAGGAGCCAAGCATCATAAAATTGGATAAATTTTGTAGGTGGATCATGTGGAGTCCTGCAAGAAGCACCGAAGTCCTGCAAGTCCTGAAGTGTCTGTCTTTGAGACTGAAAGGAGCTTAGGAAGAACAAAACTAAAATGGAGCGATAATGTTCTCAAAGAGATGTCCGCCTTAGAGGTCTAGAAGAAGAGAGAGCTGGCGAACAACTGAGATGAGCGGAGGAAAAAGGACTCACTAAGGGTTGTAAAGCTATCAATAATGATCACAGATTTAAATATTCTGATGTATGTAGTACTTAATATGTGGTTCAAAGATTTTATACGTTCTTAGTACTGAAATTATATAATATACCTAATTCGGAGCGGGAGAAGTTAGATATGGAGATATAAATACGACTAGATATATATAGAAATATATATATTATAGTAGATATATATATATATATAGTATATATAGATTATATATATATATATATGTATATATATGTATATATAATTATATGGACACGTACGATATAAATGGATAGAAATCTGTCGCAAGCAATATTGTTTAAATTTAATGATAGATTAAACACAAAAATTAAACAAGATGATTAATTTATATTTTAAATAATGGTTTATTCTAAATAGCACGAAAACTACAACAGAAAACGGTCTAGAAAAGTAGCCAGGGCAAGACTGAAAAGTAATAAGATATGACACCTCGCTCCACACGAAATAATAAAAAAATAATTTCAATCTAATTTGTAAAATATTAGGTCCTTACATATGAAATTGGCGTTTAGTATGGGAGGAACATAAAGCCGATTTTTTTTTATTATAATATATTTATTTAATCAAAGTATGTACCATTGCTATCTATGCACTTTTGCCATCTCATAGGTAGTTCATCGATCCCTTTACTAAAAAAACCATTCGGACGGGAATCAATAAAATCTTTGAAGGCGGTTTGGACTGCCCCATCGGAGTTGAATTTTTTCCTTTGCAAGAAGTTATCCAAATTTCGAAAAAAATGGTAATCTGTTAGGGCAAGGTCCGGAGAGTACGGTGGATGTCTTAGACATTCCAATTGAAGCTCCTCTAATTTGGTAGCCGTCTGTTGTGCAGTGTGTGGTCTAGCGTTATCATGAAGCAGCAGTGGCCTAGAGCGATTAACCAGCCTCGGTTGTTTAGCAGCTAGCTTTTCCATCATGGTTTGCAGTTGCTGACAATATACATCTGCCGTAATCGTCTGGCCAGATTTAAGAAAGCTGTAGTGAACGACACCAGCACTAATCCACCAAACGCTCACAAGTAACTTTTTTGGAGTCAATTTTCGCTTGGGGCATGGTTTGGCTGGTTCGGCAGGGTTCAGCCATTGTGATGAGCGCTTCCGATTATCGTACAGGATCCACTTTTCATCACAGGTAATGATTCGATTTAAAATCCCTTCATTATTGTGCCGGTTGAGTAATGCAACGCAGCAGTCAACGCGCGTTTGTTGATTTGCTTCACTTAATTCGTGAGGTACCCACCTTTCAAGCTTTTTCACCTTACCAATTTGCTTCAAGTGGATTAAAACAGTTTTATCACTAACACCGCAGCCTGCAGCTAACTCGGATGTGGTTTGCGATGGATCCGCTTCCACAATAGCCTTCAATTCTTCATTATCAACTTTGGTCTCCGGCCGTCCACGGGGCTTGTTCTGCAGGTCGAAATTTCCAGAACGAAAACGTTGGAACCAAAAACGCACTGTGTTTTCTTTTGCGGCACCGTCGCCATACACATCATTAATCCTTCGAGCTGTTTCTGCAGCACTGGTGCCACGGTGGAACTCGTACTCGTAAATAACGCGATATTTCAAGTTTTTCATTTTGTAAACTGAGTGACGCAATGAAAAAAACAATTGAGGAAAAAACAAATGAATTATAATTTTCAAAACACAAATACATGAGTAAATAGCTGTATAAATTTGGATTTGGAATTCCTAACCAAAGAGAAGATATTTGGGATCAAATTTGCCAGTACGGCAAAACGTCAATTTCATATGTAAGAACCTAATATATATATTATTAGAATACAATATCTCTCTTTGTTTCAATCTCTTTGATTTCATGAATTTGTTTCTAAAATGTTTACTTCCTACCATGGAAACTGAACTCATATTTTTTTGTTTTATGGTCGAAACAGTGAAATTAAATATGTAATACTTATTTTTTGGTGAATTAATGTGTCTTGCTTTCACAAAAATCCTAATAAAAAATTCATATTTGTTTATTACTCCAAGAAGTAGAATTCATGTAATAATTTTTTAATATGATAGAAAATATTCAAGAATAACTACCATCTAAATGAAAAAAAACCTCAATAGATTTTTTACAACTTCCTTAAATAACAAATGAACAAGGCACTGACGATAAGCGTAATATTCATATAACATTATAAATAGTACTCGAGTCACTAAGAGTTTTCAGAATCTTAGGTATTTAGGAATTTTATGGTTAATTTATAAGGAAGAGTTACAGTAAAATAATTTTATAACTAAAAAAAAATAATAAAAATATCCAATACGATTTTTTTTAGCTACAACAACTCCGCCATTACTTAAGTACGTATTGCATTTTGATGTTAAATAGAAATCATGACATGTAGACATGAGAAAAAGGGAAGAAATATTATTCTTACCTCCACCGTATCCTCCACTTCCGCTTCCGCCGTACCCGCCATATCCGCTACCGTAGCCGTGATGGCCACCCCCGCCCCCGCCCAGCGAGTGGAGCCCGAATACGCTCGCAGCCACTAAAGCTACCTTGGAGAGAATCAGAGCCTTCTTGGTGAAGAGGACGATAAGGCCAAACAGGATTGGAAGAAGGGTGGAGAGTTGGAACTTGAAGCCCAGGAGGAATGGTACCAGGAGATTGCGAGCGATGAGACGAGCTGAAAAATAATCATTTTCAACAGATACAGACAAAGTTCTTCGCCACCTCAACACTAGATTTAACGTATATTTCGACTCTTATCACGAAGCACTACATTTCCACAATTTAAAAACTCTGGAACAACGAAGACCACGTGCTGATCTAACACTATTATTTAAACTACTGAGAGGATATCTCGACTGTCCCAATCAACTCTTTTCATGCTTCCTGCAGACGTACCCGACAAAACGTGCTTTTCCATGTTCCGAGAAATAGAGAATCCCACACACAAAATACATTTTTATATCGCGCATGCAAAGCTTTCAATAATAATTTTATCGATATTGACCTCTTCAACATTGGTCTTACTGAATTTAAAAGAATGCTTTAGATTACATGAACAAAATCGACTTTGACCATTCACTCACTTAACCTAATCTTCTCTTCCTCCACCCCTATCCTGAATCTTACCTCCTCATCCTTTGTCTCCCACTATTTAATTCATTTCTTGATATACACTTTCTTTTTTCACATTCAATTACTTACCATTATTCATTCTTAGCATTGTTTGTTGCTTAATACTATTCATTAATTAAGTCAAAATAATTAACTTAAAAATATCTCACCTAACTTTGTTCTTAATATTTGTGAATCTTTTTGATTGGTCTATGAAACGAACACTATGCTTTTACACTATATGTTTAAAAACTGTTAAGATTCCTTAGTAAATAAATAAATCATAAATGCCTTACATTGTGGTGTAACATATACTAAGGTCCAATTAATCTTAGATTCTCAGCGTAGCACTAAATTTATAAAAAAAAATTTAGCGCAATAAGTCTATACTCTTACAACCTTTTCATCTTAAAAAAATCTCATCCGTAATTGAAAATCTATATTCAATGAATTCGTGTTTAAAATATTCAGATGATACATTAATAATAGTATTATGCTTTTTTCTGTCTGATGTTTATGTATTTATAAGGATTATTTTGTTACAGTCTCTATTAAGTTAGTTGTCGGCAGTGTAAATTGCGATCGAAGGTTAAATATTAAGGTCAAAACAATTTTAAATTATGCAGTATGACCGATTTTATATTGAAGTAATTTAAAATACACTTTTAATCAGCTATTCCTTTTTGTATTAGACCATTATATAAATAAAATAATGAAAAAATTTTCTCCAAAAACAGCAAAATAATTATGTGGTGAAATTATTAATATAATTATTAAAAATAAAGAAAGTTTTCACCACTTTTGTATTGAAAAATATCAACATACATAGTTGTATTCTGACGAAGGGGCTATTGATATTTTTAAATACAAACGTGGTGAGGACTAATTTAATTTTTATTAATTATACAATGAAAATAATTTTTTTGTTTAAACCTAAGTTAAATTTTGTTTTAAAATATTCAACATGTTTCGGAAGCGATGCTCCTTCTTCAGGACAATAAATGTACTTATTTACTGTTCTATTTACAAAATATTATTTTATTTTAGAACAAAATTTAAGTGTGGTTGTAACAAAGTTCATTATTTTATTTATAAAATGGTGCCACAAAGTAAATTTGAAAAACTTGAAGAAGATCATTATATTTTTAAAATAAATATGTGTTTTCAAAAATTTTATTTTATAGCACCATATATTCAAAACGAAAAAACTTGAAAACTCTTTCTCTTCATTTTGATAAAAGCACTCGGCATTTGTAAGCGCCATAGAGAAAGTTTAGAATGGTTTTGGAAAATATCTAAAGATGGCAGACTCTTTTACGATTTCGTAAAATATCATTATTTTATCCTGACTGAATCTTCAATTCATTATGAATCAACTGAAACTATTGTCAGACACAATCGTGTTACAATGAAAATTATTTCGTGAGAGAATACATATGTTACAAAATATTATGGGAAAGTTGAATTTCGCGGGAATTAGCATCTTATTGTATGGATTGCCAAAATAATTAGATCTAATCTTTTCTGAACAATGGTATTACAAGAATCTAGTGAAAGCGATTTGTAATATCTCTATTTTAAATCAGACAATAATGAAATAAAATCTGTCTTGGTCCATAGCTATATTTTTTTTTTCTAGAAAAGAGTTACGTACATAATTCTAAATTCGCTGTCAGAGAAGGATATGACTTTAAATACAGATGAATCATCTAATTCAAAAATATAATTTTTGACACAATAACTAAAATAATCCATTTGCTAAACAATAAGCCATCTTAAAGAGTATTCTTAAATTTTTTTGCTTATCACTGAGGTAAAATGATTATCATTGTAGTTTTTACAATTTTTTTACGTAATTTATGCAATATTTGATTTTTTGTCTGTTTTATTCTTCTTACGTAATTTATGCAATATTTGATTTTTTGTCTGTGTTATTCTTTTTACATAATTTATGCACTATTTGAGTTTTTTTCAACTTTATTCTTTCAACGTTATTTATGCACTATTTAATTTTTTCGTCTGTTTTAAAAATTGTAAAAGCACATATTGGCGAAAATTTTTGAGCATCAAACGGAATAATGTATAAGTTGATGTTATGTTTTAATGGACAATAAAAATTTCTTCATTATTTTGACTACTATGATACATAATTGTATTTATTTTTTCAATTAATAATAACTATGAGTATTTTATATAAGAAAAAAAAATATTCTACGTATTAAATTATTAACATTTTTGAGTAAATCAGTTTTAAGATGGTTTAGTTTATCTAGGACGATCCCTTACATTCCCTTAATACCTTGTGATAAATGATGTTCCGGGTTAATATAAAGTAAATCCTATTTGGTCCCTATTAATAAGGCGGAGGAGGAGAGAATAAGGATACGATAAGGGTATTAAATGAAGTTTATATAACGATTGTGTTAGGGGAGATTTTCTTGAATACCTGTGCTAGGTTCGTGATCCACGCTCTCCCTATCCCTTACTCTTGGGTCGATCACAAACTCAAGGACACCGTTGGCCGTAAGGGTTGGTCCTATTCTCATGGTTAAGCCAGGATGGAGGTAGCTCATGTCCCACTGCATGGCTCGCCTGCTCATGAGGGTGCTAGCCCCTTCTATCAAAGACCTGGGAATCAATGAAAATAAAATTATTATCAAAGATTATCAATTAAATACAGAACAGTACGCAAAATAAAAATAAATAAATGTTTAATAAAAATCGTTTTATTTTTTACTGATTTGCTAAAATTACTTTGCGTTGCAGAGTGAAATTGTTTGTTATGAAATAAATCATACTGTAAAATATTATGAAACCTTACATTCGATTCTAATGCCTCATATTTCAATGTGATGTCCCTGCGCATCTAATAAAAAAATATAGTATGATAGTAATAATAATGATAAAGTAGAATGAAAAAATGAGCCTCTTGATAATGATTTGGTACCTTTGATGAATTATTCGGTCCAAACACAATCGAAAGGAGTGCAAATGTTTTTTAGTTGAATTTAAATGAAATAATTATTTATTAGGGGCTGTGTGATTTTTCAGTCTATACAGGGCTATTTAAAAAAAAAACCAATGCAGGACTATATTCTTAAGAAATGATTCAAATGATTCGAAAATGTTCAAGCAGCCATGAAGTAATATCAATAGTTATGGAGTTATGCAATATCAAAGTTTGCATGTTTTTTCAATATTTTTCAATTCTGACTTATTTTTCATAAAATGTTGAACTATCATTACAGTTACTCATATCGATTATGCAAGATTCATTTGTTTCAATGCAAGTAAAATAAAATGATAAAAACTTTTTTTTTTAAATTAATAATTTATTACATTGAAATTTTCGAAAAAAAATCAATGTAATAAATAA
Organism: Agrypnia vestita; assembly: GCA_016648135.1. Lineage (NCBI taxonomy): Eukaryota > Metazoa > Arthropoda > Insecta > Trichoptera > Phryganeidae > Agrypnia > Agrypnia vestita. Next base: position 4,627 of record JADDOH010010068.1, on the reverse strand, counting down.
TTAATACCTTCGAATTCTAATTAGAAAACATTCCAATTGGAATTCGAAGTTTTTTTTTATTGTGTTGAAGGGAATGAATTTTTCATATCTGATTTAAGTTATTGTAATGATAGTCCAACGTTTTATAAAAAAGTCAGAAAAATTGAAAAAAAAAATGCAAATGTCGCATATCTCCATAAATATTGGTAATAAGTCATGGTTGCTTGAATATTAACGACTCATGATCAAGCAGGAATATAATCCTGTGAGGTTATTAATGTTTTCCAAATAACCCTGTATATTTCCAAATAACCCAAATAACAATGCTTTTACATACATCATAATGTATGTAAAAGCATTGTGACGATGTGACGATGAGAAATGTGACGAAAATTGTTAAAAAATTTATGAAATTAAACTACAAATATATATTTTTTTAAATATCATTTATTCTGTTAAGTTTTAAATCATAAAAATAAGTTACTATACGTCGTATGGTGGTATGCATACGCTTTATGCACGACATACCAAAAATATGAAGGGATTTTATATTAAAATACCTTACATGATTTTTAAATATCCAAAAATATATGAAAAAACATTTGTCACGCATATATTATATGGAAAGACTATTAAAAAAAATCCAAACCTGAAATCTGTGGGGTCCTTATCCAAAAAATTGCTTATGTCCCTCGGTCCAGCTTCGTCCCTTTTAAGATTCACCCCGTCTGCCAGATTAAACTCTTCCCTCTCCTCCAAATCCTGCAGTTTTCTCAGAGCCTGGTGACCCAAGCACGTCACCAGGCTTCCCGAGGGTCTTTCAGGCTTCAGGCAGACGTTGAATTCACTAGATTTAGAAATAGTGTCAGATGGAACCTCATTTAGAAGCTGAACTTCTTTTGTGTAAGATATGAGGAAAGCCGCAATGATTGCCAAACTCAGTTTATTGCAGTAATTCATGGTTGAAAATATCACAATTATTTTTTAATCACTTGAAATTATCACTAAGGCCAGATATTTATTTAAATGGTTACATATGTCTAGTATTCTGAAAATGATTAGAGTCGATTTATATGTAATTGAAATTTACAGGATAACATGATTAAGAATTTTCAATTTTTCGGGGTAGCTAGTTCAGTGCACCTGTTTTCACTTGGACGATTTTTTCTGTAGTGACTAGATTTGGCAAATTTTCGCCGTCTATATATAATTTCCCCGGTCACGATCCGACGCGCAGAGCCCATTGTGTGTTTGACTGGGAAGAAAGCGAAAGAGAATTGTGTGCGAAGAGGTCTGAGGCTGGGAAATTATCTCATTTGCGATGATGTAAAGGAAATGCTGATCTTGTGATAGCAGTAACAGGATGATTTTTGCGCTAGTGAATTTTGCAAATTTAATTGTTTTGTATGTTGAATGTCACAAAGAATACTGTCCTCTATTAGAAGCAAACGTTTACTATCTAAATTATGTAAGTAACGATTGTCTCATTAAATTTTGTTTGAAATTTTGTGTGAAAAACGTCGTTATAGTATTAAGAACATTTTTGAATTCACCTTGAATTAAATTTTTTTTAATGTAATAGTTACACCTGACAAACTTTATAAAAAGCTTAATAATTAAAGAGCTTATTACGTTACGTAATTAAAACTTATTGTAACTTAAGAGATTTGAAAACGTCTATTTTCGAGACCCGTGGAAGACTTGGGCTCAGTCATTCGCTAGGGATATTTTTAGTATTTATAACAAAATTTTTTGGAATTAGAAAATATGCATCTGAGACCTGCATTGCATTTTTTAAATTTTTAGATAGGTATACATTAATTTTAAAATATTATTTTTATACGTCCTGTCACTCTTATAGAAAGAAAGACCTATATAAGAAAAATATTTAAGAAAAAAAATCATGTTTTCTTTAAATATATTTTTATGACTGTCAATATTTAAGATACAGGGATACCAAAAATCTTATCAAAATATTTATAATTAATACACATTTATTTTACCCTTAGTCCTTCATGAATTGTTTCAGCCTAATCTAATTGCTTAATCGTCATATTTAATTAATGCAATGTACGATTTTTTTGCGATTGCGTTTTCGTTTGCAAAGCGCATTTCCTCACTATTCAGTCTCCTGATATCAGTTTATCTGTTCTCAAGTAAGATAGTAGATGCTACTTTAAATACAAGTAAAACTTATTATATTTTCTCATTTTGTGCATGTACATCTCCAAATAATAAACATTAATTATTAGGTCCTTACATATGAAATTCACGTTTTGCCGTACTGGCAAATTTGATCTCAAATATCTTCTCTTTGGTTAGGAATTCCAAATCCAAATTTATACAGCTATTTACTTATGTATTTGTGTTTTGAAAATTATAATTCATTTGTTTTTTCCTCAATTGTTTTTTTCTTTGCGTCACTCAGTTTACAAAATGAAAAACTTGAAATATCGCGTTATTTACGAGTACGAGTTCCACCGTGGCACCAGTGCTGCAGAAACGGCTCGAAGGATTAATGATGTGTATGGCGACGGTGCCGCAAAAGAAAACACAGTGAGTTTTTGGTTCCAACGTTTTCGTTCTGGAAATTTCGACCTGCAGAACAAGCCCCGTGGACGGCCGGAGACCAAAGTTGATAATGAAGAATTGAAGGCTATTGTGGAAGCGGATCCATCGCAAACCACATCCGAGTTAGCTGCAGGCTGCGGTGTTAGTGATAAAACTGTTTTAATCCACTTGAAGCAAATTGGTAAGGTGAAAAAGCTTGAAAGGTGGGTACCTCACGAATTGAGTGCAGCAAATCAACAAACGCGCGTGGACTGCTGCGTTGCATTACTCAACCGGCACAATAATGAAGGGATTTTAATCGAATCAGTATCTGTGATGAAAAGTGGATCCTGTACGATAATCGGAAGTGCTCATCGCAATGGCTGGACCCTGCCGAACCAGCCAAACCATGCCCCAAGCGAAAATTGACTCCAAAAAAGTTACTTGTGATCGTTTGGTGGACTAGTGCTGGTGTCGTTCACTACAGCTTTCTTAAATCTGGCCAGACGATTACGGCAGATGTCTATTGTCAGCAACTGCAAACCATGATGGAAAAGCTAGCTGCTAAACAACCGAGTCTGGTTAATCGCTCTAGGCCACTGCTGCTTCATGATAACGCTAGACCACACACTGCACAACAGACGGCTACCAAATTAGAGGAGCTTCAATTAGAATGTCTAAGACATCCACCGTACTCTCCGGACCTTGCCCCAACAGATTACCATTTTTTTCGAAATTTGGATAACTTCTTGCAAAGGAAAAAATTCAACTCCGATGGGGCAGTCCAAACCGCCTTCAAAGATTTTATTGATTCCCGTCCGAATGGTTTTTTTAGTAAAGGGATCGATGAACTACCTATGAGATGGCAAAAGTGCATAGATAGCAATGGTACATACTTTGATTAAATAAATATATTATAATAAAAAAAAATCGGCTTTATGTTCCTCCCATATTAAACGTCAATTTCATATGTAAGGACCTAATATTAAAACTCTTTTCTATATCGCATGCATTTATTTATCTTAAGTGAGTTAATTAACAATTATTTCAAAACAAAAGTTTAGAAAATTGTTTTTAAAATTTTAATTTTATTCTTTGTTAGTGTAACTGACACTTGAACAAAATGAAAATTGTGATTTCCTTGTAAATTTTGAGCAAAGCCAAATATTTAAAGACATACCTTCTCGTATGTTTTCGTTTGGGTGCTTTCGCTACAATTATTTTTTTTCCAAGGTTGTCATTGTATCAAATAGTCGTTAGAGATTTTGTTTCATTAATTTTTTTCAATTCAGTAAGATAAGATCATTTTAAATTAAAATAAATCACACAATAAGAGAAGTTTTCCTTGCGAAATTACTTATAAATTCCGAATTTATAAAATAATCTGCTAGCCAGCTACTTTTATGCGTACTTTTTCAAAATTAATGCAGTTTTTGTACTTCTAAGAAGCTGTTTTTAGATCACCAGATTGCTCTTTCTTTTATTAGGAGTTATATAATAATACATATTAAGTAGAATCCGTTCATTCAGCGGGTAACGTAGTGAAAATTTTCACGCTTGATGAATAAAATAAAATTAAAGTTCGAAACATTTATAAATATTTTTACTTTTATGATTTATTTTTCCCCTTACCGATACTAAGCTTGAGCACATAGAATATATTTTAGCTATGCAAACGAATACCAGAAACATAAATTTCAGAAAGAATCCCTTATAGAAATTCAGGAATAAAGAGGCTGGAGAAGAGACGAACGATTAACGATTCCAAGACTCTGTTACACGGATTTAACTGTAACTCATATAAAAAACTAACCCATAAAAACCAAGTTTTTATTTTATTCCTTGTCTCATTGAATCAGGTTTCGTGCCGCCTACTGCATGCGTCGGGGTCATTACTCATTTGTATTAATTCCAATTTGAAAAAAATTCGAAAAATCCAAAATTATACTATATTTATTAAATTTTTTTAAACAAAAAATTGTTAGATCATTCTTATCGTCGTCACGAGTCTGCCTGCAAAGTTTCAGCTCGATTGTATAAAGGAAAAAGGATTAAAAATCGATCCAATGATTTTCCGGCAGACAACAAACCGCAGACG
>JADDOH010010067.1:0-17404 GCA_016648135.1 Agrypnia vestita | reverse complement strand
GGGGAGAGGGTCGTGACGTTAGTGCAAACAAATATGGATTTGCGAAAGCGAAGCTAGTGTCATTTAGCGAATACCGAACAGAATGAATTAATTAATATTATTTCTATACCCGAGATTAATTAAACGTTATACCTATATAGCAGGGGCGTGCAGTGAGATCATTGAAGCATGACTTTTTTTCTAAACGTATATTTAAAAAAAAACATTGAAATCAAAGATATGAACTTCAAATCAAAGAAGAACTTTTGCCCATGAAGGACAATTTGTTAACAGTGCGGTATCATCTGCGATGGATGCTAGTTCACTGTTGATTTTTGTTAAAATATGTCGTTTACGTGAGTGAGAAATAGTAGAGGTCTAGGGACCGGAACTTGGGAAACTCCAAATTCACCTATGGTGGATTACTAAGAGATTCATTTGATCTGACTCTTTGAGGTCTGTTCATTGAGTGCCTTTTATGCGTGGTCAATCCCGTTTTCTTTTGGTTGTGGTACGATTTGTTCGTGGGAGATACCTACTGTCGAGTACTTTCTTCGAATCGATGAAGATGCCCGTACAATTACTTGATTTGTCCAAATTACTTTGTACAATAGTGGATGTTTTGCGGTTGCGTCTTGTGTGCATATTCACCCAGTGAACCCGAATTGATTCTCATTTATTGTAGAATTGGCTTTTGTGTTTAAATTTAGTCTCTTTTTCGCTGCTTACTCAAAAGTTTTAGATATATAAGATGAATAGTATATTACCTAGTATATAATTCTCATTGTTTGTTAAATTAGATTACACTACTAATATGATTGTAAGTGATTATCCCTCACCACACACAAGAATCTTAATTCTTTTTGGTGAGGTATTACATATAATAATAATTTTTTTGTTAATATTTGCTAGTTATCATAGTTGATATAACCGCGTTAATTTGTGCCGCTCCGAGATCGCTTTATTCTAGGAATTCCGTCCTTAAGTTGACCTTTTTTTTTTGGGCCGTCAAAACAGATGCGAGCAAAAGACGCATCCCTGTTTGGCGGCGTTAAAGATTATATTGTTACCCTAGAGTAAAATTATTATTTTAGAGTTAGATAATGTTAGGTTCGAATAAGATTTGTTATAATGTAAGTATTATTTCGTAGCTAGCACTAGATATAATAACGCACGTAGGAAGATCGAACATTGCCTACTGTGTATTTGATTTACGAGATTTGCGCGCCAATTTCGCAAGCCCCGAATACGGAGCAGGAGAGGGGAGAAGGGGTGCGCGGGGAGCGGCTCCAGGGGGAGCGATGTGCCTCGGCGCGGGCTGCGGCCGTGGTTGTTCGACACAATACCCGGCCGAGTGCGGGTCGGCCTTTTCTTACGGGGGCGAATCTCCCGCCCAAGACGCCACTTGTTTTGTGTGGCCGCGACATTTTCCGCAGAGAAGAAGACGCGACGACGAGGATGGCCGCCTTGCCTCGGATGGCGGCCGGTCCTCCACGGGGAGTTCCAGGAGGAAGACCAGATGTCTCCCGACGATGCAACGCAGCGGCGACGATCGGCGGGACAGAGCGCGTGGCCTGGGATAGGACACCGCGCCCCCGCCAGATGACGGCGCGGATCCCGCGACCGACGCGGCAAGACGCGCACGGCTCGCGGATCCCGCGCTCGTAGCAAGCACGCGACGCGGTGTGCCAGGGAGCCACCCGCGGCAACCACGACCGCGGCTATGAGGGCCGCGGATAGTGAAATGTGTTCCGTGCAATAAGTGACAAAGACACGATAAAACCAGGACTGCTTGCGTTTAGGCTAGGATTAGTTTTAGGTTAGTGATATTTTTTTTAGTTGATAAGTCTAAAGATAAAAATGTGTTTTAATTAAATAAATTGTTTAAATATTCAAATAGTGGTGGTTGGTGTTCTTAAATTTCCCGCTCCCCCTCCCTTGGCAAGTGCATTTTAATCTTGATATAGAAAGGACGCGAAGCGTCTCGCGGCTATCAATCCTGATTGATTGATGCGCGTTCATATCATAGTCATAAAAGAAATCATATGAATAATCTATTAAATAAATAAAAAATGTCATAATATACCTACAAAAATAATTACAATATGTCATAATATTTAATTTAATTTTTTTTTCCGCAATATTTGTTTTCGTAAAAGTCATGCTTCAATATTCTAACTGCACTCGTCTTTTCTCAAGTATCGAGAGTGAATTCCAATCTTCAATAATATTCATCTAATGATAAAGTATGATGTATCGTTTGCATTTAGTTGAAAGCATGAGGCAACGCAACTATTGAAGGTATGGCACTACATCCATTTAAATGTTGAGGAAGGAACCGTTTAAGATAATACCTGTTACAAAACAATTGCGTAACTGTTATAAAACTCGTGCGATACTGAATGTAGCCAGATACATATGTAATTGGATTAAAACCGACCAATTAAGAAGCCACGCTCTGAATCGGTCATTTCGCAATTTCGTTCTCAAATAAACGCAAATTTTTTCGAGGAACAAAAGTTAAATAATCATTGGCGAGAGTGAAACTTCAAATAGAGTCTCACTAGAGTGATTTCAGAGGAAACGCGAGACGAAAAAGAGAACAAATTAATATGTCACCTCTTTACCAATTGATGAGATGGTTTGGTAATGTGGAAAGGCGAGCGAGGAAAGAATGGTAGAGAAAATATATGAGTTGTTGAATGCAGCAGGAACAGAGGGCGTTCGCGAAAGTCCTGGCGTGATCAGATAAACCAATAACTGGCGGATAGAACTTTTAATCGAAAAGCTTGCATGAAAAGATGAATGCACTCAAAGCAAAATTGGTGTGTCGGGATATTTATTTATTAATCAACGCCCTTGTGGGGTTTTACAGTACAAAAAAGCTACAGGGGTTTTTAAATACCATACATAAAATACGATTTTAAGTAAATACTTAAATAATAAATAATATAAGGAGAATAAGATAAGATAATATATAAAAGAAATGAACAATACACAGGGTGTACCAGAGCTAGCAGCAGAAACTTGGCTGTTAGATTCCTGTCTATATTATGAGTCTAAAATGTTCAAGCAACCACGACCTTACCATCAATAAATATGGAGATAAGCAATATCATAGTTTGCATTTTTTTTTCAATATTTCTGACTTTTTTTTTGCAAAATTTAAACTATTTTACAGTAACTTAAATCGACTAGGAAAAATTCATTTGCTCCAACACAAATTAAATAAAGTAATAAAAACCTTGTAAAAATATTTTTTTTCAAAATTTTCCAAGGTTTTTATCATTTTATCCGACTTGTATTAAAGCGAATGAATTTTTCATAATCGACAAAAGTTACTGTAATGATATTACAACTTTTTGCAAAAAATAAATCAGAAATATTGAAAAAAAAATACAAACTTTGATATTGCATATCTCCATAACTATTGATGTTAGGTCATGGTTGCTTGAACATTTTAGACTCAAAACATAGACAGGAATCTATCAGCCAAGTTTCTGCTGCTAGCTCTGGTGCACCCTGTATATAAACAACGATTAGTACAAAAGCAAAGATTAGTAATTAGAAACCTTTAACAAATTAATAATAAAGGTAAATAAAGATAATTAAACCAATTTACCAGATAAATAAGATAAGAAGAGAAAATAAACCAAAAAAATAAATTAAACATGAAATTAATTAAAGGAAAATGAACAATAATTAGGACACTTTAAAATAAATAAATATATATAATTCATATTCAACAAAAAATAAATGAATATTTGGTCCATTAAACTGTAATCAGTACTACTGGCATATTCTAAGTCTAGGTAATTTTCTATGCTCCAATAACGAAAAATGTCTACGAATTCTTTTCGAAGACGATGCATGCGTGCTATGAGAGTCCCTACAAAGAACACTTCGTGACGTCTCGATTGTCTTATGGATAGAAGAGTGTGGCGTTCTATCCTCAACCTACCCCTGCGCAGAAAGTTAGTAAGATTTCTCTTCGCTCATACGTTCCACACAATCGAACATCTCAGCTATCCTTTCTTTATTCTATCTACTTTAGTCAGCATTACATTCGTTTCTAATTTGTTCTTTTTTCATTCTATCGACAAAGATTTTCCACACACGTGCCTGGAAAACAGCTTTCACTCTGCTGCCATTCTTTTTTTGCCGATTCCAGGCTCATGCCTGCGGATATATCTATTTTAAACTAGCTATAGCCCTTCAAAAATCACGCAAGTCCCCAGTTAAGGCTGTGAGAACAACGCTATCCAGAGTAACGTTAGCGATGGACATTTTTAAAAAGAGAATCATCCTTTTTTACTTCTTTTACCTCATTATTATTTTATTTTTTATTTTTATTTTCATTTATTGGTTTTCTTACAGCCATATAATTACATTAAAACAATAATTGATGTACAGAGTTTTGGGCCAATTACAAGAAAACACATATATACAATCGATAAAAGAATAAGAAAAAACATGTCCAATAGTGAGTTTGTGTGAGTGTGTGTATTTGTGTGTTTATTTATTTATTTATTTATTTTGTTTTGGGAAAAATTAACAGCAAAACAATCTTAAAAATTTTCCACTGAATTTAAAAATTTACTTTAACATACATTATATGACACTACCATCTAGTAGCGTTAGTGACGGACATTGTTACGTAGAGAATCATGTTTTTTTCTTCTTATAGGTACCTCATAAGTACATTATACCTAATTATTATTTGAGCCATCTGGTAGCGTTAGCGTGACGGACACTGTTTCAAACCTTGAACACCACCGCAAGTTGTCACCAAAACTCCATTATCCATCATTAATATTTACATGCCTCATTTTTCATAACTTTGCGAGTTGGACCCTTTTCCAGAAGTAGGTCCAATTGTTCTGTATGTAGTTTTTGGGATATTTATTTATCTATTTATAACATGAGTAAATATTTGAAAACAAAATAAAAACAGTCAACAAAATGTAATTGAAAAAGCAAGTAAGAAAACACACATGGTTACATATACATATACAAAATACAATACATATACTTGAGTACATGCATACAAAAACTTGAGTAAGTTAATATCTGTGATAGGTGAAATAAAAACATAGTTAGGATTGTCTAATAAATAAAATTGTAGTTGGGATTGTATAATGGAATATGTGACTTGTAGTGTAGGAATCTAAGAAATAATTTGTTTGTGATTGCATTATGAATTCAGGACGGCAGGGTGTAGAGCATTTATTAGGGAATCTTTATATTGTGCTAAACTGGAATTAAAAATATCAGAGATATGCGCATAGGTATTGCCTAGCCTATGCATTCTGGGTACAAGAGAGTTAAAATGTGTGTTGATTCTAGTGTTGTTACAATAAAATAGTGTAGGTATTCGTGTAGGTCTTTCAAGCGCTTGCAACATAAACAAACACAGAATATCGGGGGTGCCAAAATGCGAGTTAATAATTTTGTAGAGTAAAATAAAATCCGATAAATAGTGTAATAAATTTGTAATCTTGTGTAGTTGATATTTTCAATTGTGATGTGAAGTCGATAGTTAATGTAACGTAGACACATTTCTAACGTCCAATTGTAATCCGTTAATTTTTTTAATGTTAAGTCATAAAGCCGTTAGTTCTCGGTTTATTTGAAGGCCTTTTTCAACACTATGGCGTTCTTCATAAATCAGGAGTGGGGACAAAATGCAACCAGAATTACTGCAACATCAAGATTGAAGCGTCATTGATGTATATCATTACCACTGGCTACGGGAGATTGTCATCTACTAAGTATAATGTAGATATTGTAAGCATTTCCATACGTAACTAAATTTAACGGATGCTGAAAAATAAGCAAAACTCTTATTTGGCAATGGTTATGTTTAGTGATGCAACGAATAGTATTTTCACGAATACGAATACGAATATCAAACCTACTATTCGGCGAATACGAATAATTCAAAAAGGTAATAAACAATACCACTGTTCTGTGTATAGTTTTATGGGATATTCTGCCGTGTATATGTGACCTCTCTGGCCTGAAAGAAAAATAATATCTCATTAGATATTATTTTTCTTTCAGGCCAGAGTGATCACGAAGATTCTGAACGGCCGTGAAAACCTAAGGACATTTTTAATACACCACTGTTCTTTTTTTACTCAGAGATTTAATAATTTAAATTTACCACCGGAAAATTTTTGTTCAAAAAGCACAACATTTGTAACTTCTCAGGCGTTAGTTTTTGTTTAATGTTTCCAAATATCACTTTTTTCACGCTTGCGAGAGGTCATGTTATCAGATTTAATTTGAAATTATTTTATTAGAGTTAATACTTTTACACACAACGGAAATAAATAATAAAATGGAACGAACAATATGTATTACAAAACAAAAACTACATGAAATGAGCACCTAACCTTATTAATAACCCAACGAAACTAGATGAAAAATTCATGTTATGCTGTGAAACAAATAACAATTGACAACTTGAGAACTCAATAAATCCATTCATTCAATATAATGCCCCGATAATAGATTGCGTAGGTGTGTTCAGATACATGGAGCACAGCCAAACCGTAATTTGCGTTGCGTTCAGTTATAAATAGTTTTTTTTAATATTCGTGATGATATTGCATCACTATTTATATTCTTGTTGCAACGATTTTTCAACAGCCCATTCAGTGAGATATTTTGTTGATATTATTACGAGACGTAGCTATGGGAGAAAAATGATCACTCTTAATTTATAAAAGTTTTATTTTATACCCAAAATCACTGGACCCAAACTTAAATAGAACAACGCTCTTACATACAACATACAAATATGGATTTAATTACTAGATATTCATAATAGATAAGTAACTCTGGCTATTTTCTGCAGAATGCATATTTGACATATCAATTTTTCTAAAAATCCACACTTAAATTCGCTTAAAAATTATTAGAAATTGGCATTTATAATTTTTACATATAATTTTTTGAAGTAAGGAACATTCTAGGTTTTGTGTATATTTGATTAATCCATTTTTGGATAAAAGTGGTTTTATCTCAGTTTGAGTTTTTCCCGGCTCTGTCTGTTTTCAGCAGAACGCATAATTCACATAATAAGACCAGACAGTTGAAAAAACGCCAATATTTCGAAAAATGTACACTTAAATCCACTTCATAGTTATTAAAAATTGGTATTTATATATTTATTTATTTATTTAATATTCATGGAAGACCAACAGCACAACAAAGAAGTATAGAAAACATTGATATAATATAGATGGCCAATTACAGGTCTCCACATTTAGAAGTATGTTAGTAATGATAAATATTTATGAATTAAACTAAGGCATATTAAAAATTATATAGAAAGAAAGAATAAAAAATTTAAACAAAAGAAAAAGAAACTTAATTACTAACAGAAAAACATAGGCATGTTAAAAAATAATACAAAGAGAAAAAGAGACTTAATTATTAAGTAGGAAAAAAATTCTGCACTCAAAATTTTTCTTAGAACTTAGGCATGTTAAGAATTACATAAAAAGAAAGAATAAAAAATTTAAATAAAAGAAAAAGAGACTTAATTATTAGCAGAAAAACATAGACATGTTGAAAATAATACAAAAAGAATGAACAAGAGAAAAAGAGACATAATTATTACGTAGAAAAAAATTCAGCACTCAAAATTTTTCTTAATCTTGTGTGGCTGCACTCGAACAGATCAATATCCAATGATCTTATCAGTTTATTGAATGCATCGCATACCCTCAAGAAATATGAATTACGACGATAGTTGGATGAGGTAAAATCAATGTGAAAGATATAATTTATAGTTTTTTGAAGTAAAGAACATTCTAGGTTTTGTGTAAATTTGATAATTCCATTTTTAGACAAAAGTGCTTTTATGTCAGTTTGAGTTTTTTGTGGCTGGTTGCTTTCTGCATAACTACATTCAATTACGCCTCCCTACCCGAACCTTCCCTTTTACGAAATGTTACATAGTTTTTAATGCAGTCGCGTGATACATTTTGCCCGGGAATCCTCTGAAGCAACATGTGTTAAAAAATATTTTTCGCTTTAAAACATTTATGGCGGTGTATTGCATGACGTTTGACAGCCGCTGAATCAAAATGGCCGCCCGGTTCTTTTCCCGCTCTTTTCTCCATTTCACTTTCTTCCTTCTGTTACGCCACACCGCCGCATTGTCCATTGTGCGGCCGCCCAGCTGCGAATAGTCCGTTTCACAAAAAAAGACGCAATACTAACAAAATATTAAAGAATTAAGGTTGTTATTACGGTCGTTAGACATATTTAACTGTAACTAGTTACGGTTACTTTATACGAACCATATGTTTTTCCGAGAAACAATTCTCGACGTTTCGTTGAATTCTTATTCACCTTTATCAGGAGGACGACCTTTACCCGCGGAGGCAGAGGGCGGACTGATTACTGCTTTCGAGGGCGTAAATTGTATGCACTTTGTTGTGGAGTGTTCACTTCTTCTAAAAGCTTCTTCGACTTTACTGTGACGTCTCTCAAGGGTTGAATCAATGTCGTTAAACGTCTCTCATCAACATGTTAAACGTCTCTCATCAATATTCTAACTATTCTCAAACTAGGCTGTGCTATTAAAATAAGACAAGGAGCTCGAACCACCGACCATCAGATCATTAGACGAACGTCATGACTACACCAACAAGCTACTGAATCTATCTGACTTGTTTTTTTCAAAATTTGAACTTCAAAAACATGTATTAATTATAGTAACATATATCGATTTGTAAAAATTAATTTGTTTCAATACAATACAAGTCAAATAAAATGATAAAGACGTGGCGCAAATTTAAAATAGAATTTTTCTGGCTTAAGTGATCACTTTACACGATTTAACGTTCACCGATTCCATCCAAGATAGACTAACACATCTATCAAATTTTTTAAAGTCGCATACAATATGTCACGTAATTAACGCAAACCCTGAAAGTGCTATGTTAAGAATCGGCTACCGGTCTAAAATGTTCAAGCAACCATGACCAATAGTTATGGAGATATGCAATATCAAAGTATGCATTTTTTTTCAGTATAATTTTTTCAAAAAGTTGAACTATCATTACAGTAACTTATATCGATTACGAAAAATTCATTTGCTTCAATACAACTTAAATAAAATGATAAAAACCTTGTAAAAAAAACTTTTTCAATTTTTGTAATGTTTAATTTACATAAGAAAATTTCTCCTCTGTCTACTCTGTAATGACGACTTAAACTTGAAGCTCAGACAGAGATTGATCAAATGCTATGTATGGTCAGTTCTACTTTACGGTGTTGAAGCATGGACGCTGAAGGTGACTACTCTAAATCGCCTAGAGGCGTTCGAAATGTGGATACATCGTAAAATGTTAAGGATATCTTGGACTGACATGACTAGTAATGTTGAAGTTTTACGTAGGGCAAATACAAACAGACAGTTACTCAACATAGTAAAGCTCCGTAAAATTTCATATTTTGGTCATAAAATGAGAGGCGAAAAATACTCCGTCCTTCAGCTCGTCATGAAGGGGAAGATTAAGGGTCGCAGAGGAGTCGGAAAGAAGCGTGGAAGAGCTGTTCCGCACTGCCCTGGACAGGGACACTTTCTCCCGGATGATCGCTGAAGTTGGGGGTACCTGATAGGGCACATGAAGAAGAAGAAGAAAACTTCAAAAATTTGAAATATCTATTTTCTCTGAATAGAGTCCACGACAGCGCACTACACTGTCTGCCTCGCAGCCAATGGCAGGCAACAAGAAAAACAAACTCGCTCGACCGCGAAATGCGCGGATGTTGGAATTTTACATTAACACCTCGTCCGCGATGACAATGGAGTGCTTTGGGTGTTCATCTCGCATTAAATAACACGACCGACGCTAGGTGTCATTAGTTTGATTTCTTCCTCTCGCGAGTCGAGTCTCGGAGTCGTTTTCACAAATTTAGAAATTTGATTTGGACGTGTGACGATAGTAAATTTCATGCCGATTGTTTGCTCATTAAGATAAATTATAGAAGCCTCAAGATGGCCTCCCAGAGTTCTGAAATGGAGACCTTGGGAAAATAAAAGAGGCGTCGGAGGACCTCAAAAGAGATGGGCCGATGATATTATCGCTGTGGGGGGAAAGAAATGGCTACAATTAGCCGACAACATGGAAGAATGGAAAAATAAGGAAGAGGCCTATATCCAGCAGTGGTAAGACGAAGGCTGATGAAGAAGAAGAAGATAGAAGCCTCAAAGAAACGCAGTTATTTGTATGGGAAATGTGTATGGATGTCTTTATAGGATAGCCCAGGTCTTGCGACCTTCCTTCCTGGATTTCAATCCGTGGGATTGGTTCGCAGCAAAGCACATCTCCTTCTCCATTCCGCTCGGTCTCCGGCGATCCTCTTCAGCTCTGTGTGGGAGGCACAATTCATATCTTGGCACACTTGCTCGAGACATTCACGGCGAGGGCGCCCTCTGGCAATCTTTCCCTCTACCATTCCATGCCGCATCCATTTTGCAAGCCTTTTCGAGATGGTATTCATCGTGTGCCTGTTTCATCGATCCTGCTGAGAACCTCTTCATTCGTAATGTGGTCTCTCCAGGAAATTCCTAGGGCACGTCTGTAGGTCCACATCTCGAAGGCTTCTAATCATTTTTTTTCTCTGTCACCAATGCATCATGTCTCACATCCATACAGCAAAATACTCCACACATAATTTTTTATTAATTGCTTGCGGAGCTTTAGGTTTATATTATTGGGAGTTTTGTTAAACGCAAGTTTTGCTTGGTGGATGTGACTGTCAACCTCTCTTTTTGTACGGCCATCCCATGTGGTCTTACTCCCAAGATAGACAAAACTCTATTGTGTTCTTAACAGCCTCTTTTAGTTCATCCTCGCTTTCTGCGACCTGTATTCTCCTATTCCACCGTAAGAACTTACACTCATTATCAATTTTTTAATGTTGTATACATGTTCTAAAATAGTTTCATTCGTATATATGAATCGACTATTCTAGAGACATCTGTGGTCCGCGTGTACCACTCTGAAACATTCTTCTGTGTATATCCGACCTCTGTGGCTGACGTTTCGGATCCCATTATAGGATGCATCAGCAGGGCTGATGTGTTGTGCACATACTTATTTATTATTAAATTAAAATGTACTTTGTTTTCACCACTTATATACTTAAAAATATCAACATGTTTCGGAGCTCATGGCCCTTTTGTCAGGATACAGTGTACAGTGACAAATCAAAAATCAAAGTATAGACAATCAAAATATAAAAATTATGTATGGAAAATAAATAATACTCAAGTTCCTGCTAATATGCAAACAAATTTAAAAGATAACTCTTTGTAAAAAGGACTTGCTTATTTATAGTATTTTTTCTATTAACATTTTTTCTTATTTCTAAAATTTCCATCTTATCAAACTGTGTTTAATAACAAAAGAATAATCCATAGCCAAAAAGTGATTACAAAATTCGGAATAACTATTGTTTTTCCTATATAAAAATAATCACAACCATTACAAATAAATTTATAAACACCCGATTTTTTTTAAATTATCCTTATCCTTATTATTTAATATGTATTTTTTAAATGTATTATAAGTATAGAAAACTGGTTATCTCAGTTACACATTTAATAAAATTTTATGGACAAAAATGGTTGTGTGGAGGTCATTCTCAAAAGATAGATATGAGTACATGAATTTTTTGTAGATCATTATTTAATTTTATACAATTCATTCTTACACGATTAGGCAGCGTTATCTATGAGAGCGCTTTGGCGGCTAATTTTTTTCCGACTTGATTCACTAATACCGTTAATACTCAGCTCATATATGTGATAGGATAATAATTTTTAATACACAAAAATCGTCCTGGAAAAATGCAAACCTTAACAGTTAAAACCGCAGCCAAATCTATTCAGTGGTTCTCTAGATTAGTTAACTCTTTCTTATAGGGTTTAATTTAAGATTTAATTTAAAATACTCCAGTATAAGGTAAAAACACCGGATTGCAAACTCACAGAATTTTTTTTTTGACAGGATCAACTTCGCAAAAAATAGCACTCATCCATAGACACAGGTGGGCTACTATATCGACCGAGTTCAGGGTTTGAGACCATGTAATAGTTTTAAATATTGCTAATAGATTTCACTGTCATAGCAAAAGATATTGTATACTTGGGCTGCAACTTAAATGAGAGATGGGATCCTTCGGTTGAAATCAAATGCCGTATAGAGTAAGCTCGTGCAACCTTTATCCGCATGAAAAAGATGTTCTGCTGTCATGATCTCAACCTTGGTCGAATGGTCAGATGCTACGTGTTTTCAGTATTATTCTATGGAACGGAAACATGGACGCTTACCGAAGAACTGATAAGGCGACTTGAGGCATTCGAGATGTGGATCTACAGAAGAATTTTCAAAATAAGCTGGACGGACAGAGTTACGAATGAAGATGTTATGGCTCGGATGAATAAAGAAAAAGAAGTTATTAAGACAATAAAAATCAGAAAACTTCAATATCTAGGACATGTGATGAGACATACAGAGAAATACGAGATCTTGCATCTCATGATGCAGGGAAAGATTGCCGGAAGTCGGGGCCCTGGAAGAAGGAGGACTTGATGGCTGAAAAACTTGAGACAGTGGTTTGGCCAGTCTGCTGTGGAGCTGTTCCGGGCCGCAGTAAACAAAGTCCGCATAGCCAGCGTCTGTTAAACGGACAGGGCACGAGAAGAATTAGAAGCAAAAGATTCAATTCAATTCAATTTTTATTTATAACATAATATGTATATTACAAACTTTATGTTCAATGCATACATATTATGAAATTATATCTAAAAATATACAAATATACACATGTACATACACACCCATTTACATATATACACACATACATACATACATATACACATATATATATATATATATATATATATATATCTCTATATCTCTATCTAATCTCTATCATATATATCTATATATATTATCTATATCTATATAATCTTAAAAAATTAACTTTGTTTAAACCACTTATTTATTGAAAAAAATCAAATTTGCTACATTTGAAGAAGAATATATATATATATCCATACACATATACATATTCAGAGAAAGAATATTGATGTGACACGTATTCCGTGTTCGCATCTCTATTTATTTTAAAAAATAAAAAATAAAATATACGTACTGTATATTAAAATAATAATATTTATTGTTAAACAATTAAAAGTGACCTGTACAATCTGGTCAAAGGTGTAGGAGAATCCTGCTTCGTAAAACCCTCTTAGACACATGGAATATATCAATATCCAAAGCGATATTGTTCAGCATAGCTGTGGCTCTTCCAACAGGCATAACCATCGGCAAGTTGGTCCTGTATAATGGAATGTGAAACAATCTATGCTGACGATGTCTGAGGTAATCATCAGGAGCATACAAACCAATGCTCTGCATAATTTCAATATTGTCGATCAAACTGATAAGATATGAGGGTATTCCGAATTACCAACAACATTCCGATGAACCTGAGAAACCACCAACAGAAACGACGTTCGAGCAGTGAGATCGAAACGATCTTCCACCGCGTCAACGTCTTCGTTTAAGATCCTCTGACAGAGGCTTTCTCCGTTTCTGGTCTGTCGGGTAATCGACGGAGCCGTCGGACCGCGACCAGCGTGACCCGGAGACGCCAGGTCGCGGGCCTTCACGCTCGGCCGGCCCGGGTGACAGTGACTCTGAAGCAATTACCGCAGTCAGGTGACACCGAGGCGGACGTTTCACTGCTGGAGCTGATGCGACGATCAAGCGCCGCGCAGCCAGACGATGACGGCATACTTTCTCTCGGCGATGCTGTCGAGTCTGCGGATCTCGACCTGCCCGTCCTCCTGACCAAATCGTTCCAGGCTTTGCTAAGGGTTGTGAAGAAGAGAAACAAAGAAAATGCACGTGTTGAGGTGGTGCTGCGGAGAGTCCTTAAGAGACAAAAAAAATTACATTACACGTGGGGTCGGGGGACGAAGTTCCTTACGCCCTTTCTTTAATTCCGAATGTAATTCAATTAGTGAAAAATGCATGTTTGAAAATATACAATCTTATTAACTTACTTTTCTAATTTAACTGTAACTCGTTACGGATATTTTATACGAACCGTATGTTTTTCCGAGAAACGATTCTCGACGTTTCGTTGAATGCTTATTCAACGTTATCAGGAGGACGACCTTTGCCCGTGGAGGTAGAGGGCGGACTGATTACTGCTTTCGAGGGCATAAATTATATGCACTTTGTTGTGAAGTTTTCACTTCTTCTATGATAGAGGTCGCCAGTGTGCAATATGTACTAGTTACGTCGGCTGACTTTACTGCGACGTCTCTCAAGGATTGAAACAATGTCGAAGAACAGGGCGCCAAATACTTGATAGTTTGTAACTGTATTTGTATTTGGCGCCCTGTTCTTATGACATTGATTCAACCCTTGAGAGACGTCGCATTCTGATGACGTTGAATAAGCATTCAACGAAACGTCGAGAATCGTTTCTCGGAAAAACATACGGTTCGTATAACAACCTTAACTCTTTAATTACTTATCTAAGTTGTAGTACACATACTTGTTGCAGTTTCCATTTCTCGAAACTTCATTTCAAAATCGTAATAATGATACAATGTAACTCACACATGATTTTAAACAATAACAAATAAGTTTTAACAAAGTTTCCACGCGTTCAGTATTGAGATTACACAACCTGTCGCGCACGATGCTCGTCTACTCGAATCTCAATACTCGCTAGCCCACACACAAAATCTACTCCATAGATCTATTAATCGCTTACAACAATATCTATAAAATTACTTACTTAAAGGTGATGTGTTTAGTGTGTATATGTGTATGTATGTGTTAGTGTGATTTGTTTGCGTGTGAGTATATGTGATTACGTGTGTAAGCTATGAATTCATTATTTTAAGTTTGTGCTTAAGAATATACTTTGTGTCTGCGAATATGCCAAGTGTCTATGCCAAGTGAATTCTCGTATTGCAAGAACAAGTTTATGATTCTACAGATAATTTCTTTTTATATTTTTTGGGTCGGAAAAGAGTTCTATGTCGTGAACGACAGGTTGGTACATTGAAATCAATACATGACAATAAATCAGGACAATCTACATTATTATTTAATATATTTGATATTTGAAAGAAATGATATCATTTGCTTCTAGAAGCTTGAGACGATAGAGAAGGTGCGACAAAATTACATTAGGTCAATCGCTTTAAAAATTTACGCTGATAACGTTCAATATTATTTATATGTTCTTGATATTGTGTGTTCCAAATAACGGAGCCAAACTCCAGTGTACTTCTGACAAATGAAACCTGTTCTAAATAATTTATTGTATTGATTTAAATGATATACGCATATACTGCGATTACTCTTAATACTGTGTTAAAAAAGTATGTTTCTCATTTGTCATTTTTATAAAGGTGTTATTAACATTTATTTCAAACCTCATATGTTTAAATGTTTATTACATTCAATAACACTACTAGCTTTTTTGTTCCATAATATTAACAAAAACTCTTCATGTTTTCCGCAGGTGACCTCATCCAACTTGTAGGACACTTTCCTTCCGACAATTTTAACACCAACTACAACACTAAACCCTTCACCAACAAACCACTAACAATATACGACGAACCGACCATCATCTACCACCAACCGAACAACGACAGACCAAAACCAGATTACGAATACGACAGACCGAAACCAAACTACGACAGACCAAAACCAAACTACGACAGGCCGAAACCAGAGTATTTCTGGGTGAAGCCGGAGGTATACAGACCCAACAAACCTAGCGTTGAAAATTTCGACCAAAACCCATACTTTCACGTAAAGCCGTCCTACCACAACCACCACGAGACCACGACCAACCAAATTCCACAACCAGACGATTATTACTCTCCAGATAACTATGAACCAGTCAGTTTGCAAGGTCAGGGCGGAGCTGGTGACGGATATTATCCTGAAGATGATTCAAAAGATCCAAGTTTTCGGGGTAATTCTGCCGTATTTTGTGCAAAACTGCACCAACCTTTCGCACTTGCTTCTGAGGTTATATCTCCTCGCTTCACTGGCTTCTAGCAATGTATATTATCCTGCACCATATTTTATAATATATCATATATATTTGGATCTTGTCCATTTTTGAGATTCTTATTATTACGATCTTAATTTAGATAGTATCTCTTAAAGCACCCATCTTGTAGAGTTATTTGGTCAAGTCGAACCTTTTAGAACCTTTTACCCTGCTTCTGACTAACCTCATATACTTTTTTACAATTCTCCTGTACTGCCTTCTAGAATCCTGGCTCGTTTTCTGTATTTTCTCAATGTCTATGGCCCATGTTTCAGACCATATTACAGATTGCTAACCCTGATCGTTAACCAGCAACATAGATCCTGATGGTGGAATCTTTTAATGGGAATCGAAATGCGGTTGAGTAGATTCTAAACAGAACACCATTATCCTGTCTTATTTCCTTGGTTCTGAAATCTGGATGGTGATCTTCATGTACAACCAACTTGTGACTACACTCCTCTACTTTTTTTATACAGGGGTGACACCAGAGAAGTGTCTGCTGCTTTATACAGTTGGTTTTCGTCTTCCTCTCTGTCTTTTGTCTTTGTCTTTCCTATCTGGTCCACCGCAATATGCTATTTAAGCTTTATCTCTCACAAATATTCTTTCAAAGCTTTTTTAAATAGATCCGTGGAATTGCAAACATTTGCATGCATTATTATATAGATATTTCGTGGTACCGCCGGCATTTAGTATTATCCCCTAAGCGTCCAAGTAGATGTCAATTTGAATTCATTTTCAATGCGAAATAACTCTTTTTCGATAAATCACATTATGGTCGAAAATAATAACTTAAATACAGTGTTACCTCGACATACGACTTTAATAACCTTTCTCGGATGTAAATTTGCTCGTATCTCAAAGCAAATTTCCCCATTGAAATTAATTGAAATGTCATTAATCCATTCCAGCCCCCAAAATACAACCCCAGTTGTTTTTGTTACGTGTTTTTGAATAAAAAAATGTATTTATTGAGTATTAAATGACAAATATTCTATAAAAACATAATAAAAGAGAATGTAAAGAAACAAAACTGGTTTTATAAAGAGTTTCTTTCGATTAATTTTCATCCCTGTTTTTCTCTTCAATGGTCTTTGTCTTTTTCGCCACGCTTTCCTCACTTTCACCTGCAGGCCGTTTGAAAAAAAAAATATGTCCAAGGAGGTTTGTTTCTTCCTCCCTTTCAGAATGTAAGTTTCATTAAATAGCTCCGATGCACGACCAGATCCAACTTTAACGATACCCCGCGCACTCCATCTCAAAAAACTCGTTTGTTAGGGCACTCTTATGTCGA
>JADDOH010010066.1:0-29295 GCA_016648135.1 Agrypnia vestita | reverse complement strand
TGCATGTTGAAAGTAAGGTCAAAATATACAAGACATGCGTACGACCTATTATGACATACGCTGTAGAGACGCGGGCTGACATTGTCCGTACCAAAGGACTCCTCAGAACATCTGAAATGAAGTTACTGATATCCATTACTGAAAAAACTCTCCATGACTGTCCGAAATTTAGACACATAAAATAGACAATAAAAAGGAAAAGTTGCAAAATAGAGGACATAGCACGATGGAGTAGATCCAGAAGGAGATTCTGGAAGGATAGATCACGTAGTCAGAATAGACAGTGACAGACTCGTGCATACAACAGCGAGTGAAATCCCCTCTGGACGACGCTTACCGGGAAGACCACCGAAAAGATGGAGGGTTAGCTGGACCTCGTCATCCCAGGAGGCGTAGTTTTCTCTATCATAGATCAACAGATCTACTAAAAGAAAAAGAAGAAGAGGAATTTCAATCGGACATCAACAAACAGATCCATAAAAAAATATTATTCCTTAATGCTAATAATTTTTTTTTACTTTGATCTTTTAAATATTATCATATCATATCAGAATTTCTAATTTAATCTTTTATTCCGCTAAGCGACAAAAGTAGATACACTGCCTTTTCTTACCTATTGTAATCGGTTATAAGGTGTTTTACCTATTTTTATATTGTATTGTTTAACCTATTTCTATTTTCATAATCTTTCATTTCATTTATATTACATCTTCTATATCTTTCAAGCATATTGACGACCTATTGATAATCTGTCTCCATAAATTAACAGTTGAAAACTTTTAAATGCATTTATTTAAAAAATATATATTATTTTTATAAAAAACATGAGGCCCAAGTTTATATTTACGCATGAGGTCGCTTACCGTCACTTGAATTCCAATTATATTATTTATTTTACACACGTGTAAAATCCCTACGAACTGCATTTCAGCGGCACCACGTGACGTCAGCGATCGATAAACCGAGCCTTTCAGATATTTCGGCAGCGCCGTTTGAAATATGTTTGTCTCTTTCCTACTTACGGGCTAATGTATTATACTTCATATCCGACGCTCCGTTTTCGCCAGCCCAGAGTACAACAGTGTTCCAAGTACATTAGCAACTGTGTTGGTCCCGCTCATTTTTTAGTGTTATAAAATTATTCTTACGAAACCGACTTGATTTTCATTTTGTAAGAATCACCTTTGCGATAATGTAGCATTGCATTGAAGGGATGTAATACAATATATAATTTTATCCTTTTTTCCATCGAGTTTGACTTCTATTGCGCTTAGAGAATACTTAATTATAGTTTTGTACATTCCCGATAATATATTTGTGTGAAGAACATCTTTACATCGCGTAACCGAATCATTTAAGCCGCAAGCTTCTTCTCTTAACGCCCTCGCATATTAAGCTCTCGTCTCATCCCTTTCTAACGAGAAGTGTCGCGAATCACTTTATACAGTGGTCAGAATAACACATATGTATGCCTATTTTATATTATTAATAACTGTCATTCACTTATTTTCAATCAATAAGACTTTCAACAGGCGAACGAATATTGTTTCCTACTATTATTACTTAAATACTATTGTTATTGCATACATTGTATTTATATACAATGTATGTGTAAAGTTTTTGGCCTTGTGTCTTGTAAATATCTACGTATCTTTATAAATACGAGTATGTCATGATATTTTTGTGAATAGCATATAAATTGTTATATTTAATACAGCAAAGATTCGATTCAATAGACAAAGTTTTCGTCAACTTTCCTTACACTTTAGTATTACCTACAGATTGAATTATACGTATATTACGTAAATAGATTTGCGCAGCTCGCGCTATGCGGATATTCGTCTAATCTGACAGGAAATTAATAGTTTTAGAAAATAATGTTGGAAAATACATATTTTTAATTTTTATCTTACAACTTACAGATTACCAACAGTTCTTAAATGTCCCTGAGAAATAGTCGTAGCGTGACACGAATGTACCTAAAGACTTTTTTTATGTAATAAGGGAAACAACATGTCACAGAATACTCTTTTATGTTTAAAAAATTATAAATAGTGTAGAAAATAAATTCAAGAGTTTGTTGTAAATTAAATTAAATTGAGTTTTTAAATCACTGCACAAGTCTACAATGCACGGATTCCAAGGTCAACACTGTCTACCTTGTAACACGCGATACTCTACGGTAAAATCTTGCGAATATGACTGAAAAAACTTAGAAAATACATTTAAAAATCATATTTTAATATCAATATTACAATGTTATGCGGTTATGCGATACGCAAAATTTCTGACGTGAGCGAATGTAGCAAATTTATCGGTAAACATAGCTACATTCCATTATCGAATTACCAGTAAATAAATTTTTATGTACTGGTAATTAAGGTAAATTATTTTTTACTTTTTATGTGACGACATATGCAGAAAGGAGGATCGTGTTTGCTGTATGGTTCGTTTGCCCAGAATTTCGTGAAAATTTAACCAATGTAATAGATCGCGCGCACGTGCGTTGGGGACGAGAGTAACCATCACAAAAATCATTAATCAAGCTTACGATACTTTATTGATTATAATTCACTCTGTGGCGGCTATTCTGTTTTAAGTCCAATTGCACTAGGTATACGTTCAGATGGGTAAATTTTTTTCTCCTTTTTAAGGGGAACATTAATAAAAAGGGGCTAAATGGTAATTAACATTTATGAAATATTATTACATACTAATAAGTCATTGGATTGAAATCGACTTTTCAATTTTTTTCGAGGTAAGTTACTTTCTTTATACAATGGTAATGCGTTTTAATTGTGTGTGTGAGATTGTTGTGATTTTCGAAAAAATTTAATAAATACGGTATTCCTACTGTCCTGCATAAAAGAGTGTTAAAAAATTTTTAAGGGCATCATCTGAAATGCAAAAATCTTGAAAATTTTGAAATCTCATCCTAAAATGCTAAAGAATAAATTACAAAAGTTTTGCCGTACCAATGAAGTCTTGATTGATATTTTATCCTGCAAGTGTTAGAAAATTTATGTATACTTGTGTAAATGTGTCCCAAACACAAAAATTTCTAATCGACCAACCAACTAGTAAAAGAATGGTGAACGGAACCGTAGATATTCTTATAACGAATAAAATAATTAACAATTCAAAAAGGAAAATGCTGCTTCGAACTCAAAAAGAAAGCACAGAGAAATTTGATGTGTCAACTTCATCTGAATCTAGTCAATCGGATAGTGTCAATGTATTCCAACCACTGTCACAAGCTGAACGTCTGCGGCTCCTTTCGAAATACCGCTAAGAACAATAACTTTATTTGACTTTATTTTCAAGAATGTGTGAAACTTTCAAAAACCTGAGACTGTCAGAAGGAACTGAGGCAGCTATTGCTTTAGCAGTTCTTCACACTTCCACTTCGGAGATTATTGATAAAAACAAACTTCGCAATAAACGCAATATAGCACAAGAATTGGCCGCGGAAGAAAATAAAGTTCTACGAATGCCTACATTATATTTCGACGGACGGAAAGAAAAAACTTTAATTATATCAGAAAAGGAGCGATAAATGCACAGACACAGATACAAAGCATTCTTGAAGAGCATATCTATTATTGATTATGGAATCGAATTTCTTGGGCTATAATGCAACAGATTCTATCAAATCAGAATGCATAGGATAAGCAATCATCGTTTTCTTCCAGAAATCATAAATACCTATAGATTTGTTGAGTGTGATGGAACTATCGAGAAAGTTGTCATACATCTGCTTAAAAAAGGTTAGATAAACCGTTGTAGTGGATTATCTGCCTACTGTATATAAATGAATAACCTTTCTTATGCATGTTTTTACATATTAAAGGCAGCATATTGGAACCTAAGATAATTTCAGGAAGAATCAGCAAAGATCTAGTAATGTGTTAAAAAGTTCAAGGCCGACAGATCAAGAACAAGACATATTTTTAAACATAGTATAGTCTCAGAGAATTATACTTACAAATTTAGTAAAGAAATGGCCAGGCAAAATGTGTCATGCCCGATGACTAACTGTCGTGCTATTTAACTTATATGTTTGCACGTTTCGATGGAATTTCCTTCTAAAAATTTAATAATTCTTGCATTGTTTGTCATCAAGGTTTACTCTAACTTGTTTTACTATCAAAATTTATCCTTTCTGTAAAAATGGAGCATGGCACTTGTTCAAACTTATTGCTGTAATAAAATATTTTCCCACAGAACTGAAAGCCAAAATAGATACCGGAATTCAAAGAAACAGTTTCTTCGCACACTCTGCAAATTTATTGATCGCAATGCTGACCGACTCTGAATCGCACATTCGTGAACTGGCAGCCTGTATTTTGAAAGCCCACTTAGGAAGGACTCCGACTGTTTCAACTTCCTGTAGGTTATCGGATAGGATTTGATGCATTATCTAACACCGATCTCATTAACTGAAGATTATATCTGATACACCAAAATTGAAATCAATACCGATTAAGACAAAAAAGCAAGATAATTAGACAGACGCAAAAAAGCAGAATGAGAAATGTCTTAACTACGTCTATAATATAAGGCCATCATTTCTGAGAACTTGCGAACGAGGTGGGGTAAGCATTAGCTGGGTACGTTCAATTTTGACCGAAAATTAAGGTTTGAAAATAATGTACGCGAAATTCATGCTTTAAGCTGCTAATGATGGGACAGAAGCAACTACGTTTGGAAACCGCATGGAACACGCTGGAGAATGTAAATAGTGATGCCGACAAGAAACCCACGTCTCAACACCATGAATACTTACGGGTGATAAGACGTGAGTTTATGGGTACGACCCTCAAACAAAGTTGCCTTCCTCACAATGGAAAGATTCATCACCCCCGAGGTCAAAAAAGTATAGAAAGTCCGCAGCAATGTCAAGATCGTGCTCAACCTTTTCTTTAACTTTCGTGGGGTGGTGAATCATCACTACGTAACACAAGGTAAGGTTATAACCACTAGCTAAGGTTACAGCACAAGGTAAGGTTATTACCACAGCTAAGGAGTATTACCACTAGGCACTCAGTAGCCTTCGTGATACTGTGCGACATAAACGATAGGACATAAGGGAAGTTGGCGTCTCCATCGCAATAATGCACTCGCCAATTCTTCGCATTTCAGATTTTCTTGGGCTCTCAGGCTTGTTAGGCTCTCGACTCTCCCGATATGGCTCTGTAAGATTTTTGGCTATTCCTCAAATTAAAAATGCCGCTGAAAAGGATCTAATTTGAATCAAAAGAAGACAGTATGCGGTTTGCAAACTCTGAACAACTAACAACACCATTACAATATATGTTAACGTTTAACATCATTGAAGCATGACTTTTAAGTCATGCTTCAATGAATGCACTGCACGTCCCTGGTATTCTGGTATGGTAGCTTAATACTTTAACTCGCATTTATATTTCTATTACATACAAAACACAATCATTTGTTATTAGCAGTTAAGCAAACGTCTATCGCCAATCGCTAATTGCTAAGCCCTACGATCTATAGTAGCCGAAGGGTAGCGGCCGCAGTGGCAGGTGCGTATACACCATGCAAAATCATTATTGAAGCAAAATATTTATTTGAATTACTGGGTATTCGCAGGGCGCGTCGCGTCGTGTCGCTTCGTGCTGTATGTCACTTATTTTTAGATATTATTTACAGTTATAAACTGACGGATTACACGTGAATAAATTCACTCTCGATAAGCAATTAACACCTACAAATTAAATGCGAAATGCGTAACACATGCGGAGGCTTCGGTATTATTAGATTCAGTTTAAAACTTCGAAGCTCAGCTGTACGATGATCCTTACGCTTTCCTATATGCTGTCCAAAGAGGAGAATTTAAAATTACTATTCTTGATAAAATGCTTTAAAATACACAAATATGTTTCAAAATCATATTCACATTGAAATAATACTATTTTCGTAAAAAATATTAATTATTATTAAAACAAAAGGGATAAAACAAAAACGTCCATGCTTTCTGTAAAATGATAGGTGGCAGTGGCTGGTATCAAAAAAGCACAAAAAAGCGGAAAAGTGATGAGATGCATTTTATAAAATATACTTTTTTTAATTTTTTTTTTCTTTTTTTTAATGTTTATTTTACATTTGTTTTAATATAAATTACTAATAACTGCCACACAAGATAAAACCTGTTCTGTGGTAGTTATTCTCATTTGCAAGTTATGTTATATATATTGATTGTTTATGTAATACATGTTTAACGTGGTTATGTAATTTAAAACAATATGTACATCTCGCTACTTCGTACGATTTCGCTGTTTTACTTCGCTGTTTATTTTTTGATAATGGCAGGGTGCGCACTACATGCAAACTCGATTTTTAACCAATTATAATTTATAGATTAATGTTTACATCCGACACTACGATTGTGTATTGTTTATTGATGTTTTTTATAACAGGCCACATGGCCTAATTTATATATCGAAACGCTTCATAAAAACAAACACTAATGCTTCAGAAAAAAATATTTTTTGTTTTCAAAGTTAATTTAAAAAAACAATATTTCAATACCTAAAAATAAATTATCTACGGCATTTTTCGTGACCCAAGTTCCGTTTATTAAATATTAAAAAAAAAACATTTTTTAAGAATTTCTTTCAATTTTTAGTGCAGATATTTAAAAATTATAGTATTGTTTGCAAATTATTAGAAACAAAATGATTTATTTTAGAAACACAAAAATGGTAAATAACTCGAACTTTTTCAGGAAAAGAAAGTTAATTCTTTCTAATTGAAATTGAAGTGTGTCAGGCAAGTGTACCTACATGTCAATGGAATAAAAAAACTTTTTTTCATTCAGTGAAAAAGACCAAATATTACATTTAATTAAGACGAAATAAATTACATACCCATAGTTGATGTCCTAGAAGATATCAGCAGTGAGCACCGGTTTTTTCCACAATATATTCTTACAATGGCTCCTTATTTGTTTAACAATCATTTTAAAAATATTCACACTGCTTCCTGACCGTGTTAATTAATTTTTTTAAATAATATGGTTGTTAAAATATTCTGTGTTTGTACGTGAAAAAATTTTTTTTTATAATTTTTCTATAAATATCGGGCTTTATTGAAAAAATTAAAATTCGTTTTTACTCATAGAGCCGGAAAAATTGGCGTGAAAATTAAGTTAGCAAAATTATTCAGTAAAATAATCAAGAAAATTGATTGTTTGAACACAAGGCACTTACCTCGCTAGACGTCAGGTAACAGAGGCGGGAGTCGGTGCTCTCGATGGAGGCCTGCTGGACCATTCCGTAGCGCTGCGAGTCGCGGTCGCTCAGGTAGTCCGAGCGCAGGCTGTCCTGGCGGTCGAACACCCCCCTGAAAACGCCCTTAAACATTAAACTTTGCTTGCCTTTGAACAAATGCTCACCAGAACAGACCAAAAAAAACAAAATTACAAATCACTTAATAATTGTAAAATTGACACACTTTGCCAGATAATCATTTTCAAACACGCCCTGTATTCTCGTCATGTGCAAAGCGCCCCTAATGCGTGGATATTTAATTTATTTAAAACGCGTTTTAAGTGTTCTATTTCGATACAAATCAGATACTTTTAAATAATTTCTTAAATTATCTCATGAATTAATTAAATGAAATTAATCAAATATTTTAGCGAGTTTTTTAATCAAGAGTGTTTTTAGTAAATAGTAATTGAACGATTTATTTTTCGTTCCCAGCTGGTAGGAGTCAGAAAAATAGATGACCAGGTTGAAGCTGGTCTATCGGCCTATAAAAACAGCCTGTACCCTAAATATTATTATTTGGATATAGTGACCTCCACCCAATAAGATTATTTTTTTGTATTAAATACAACTTAGCATTAATTTCAGTCCTATAATTAGATACTGAAGTTTAAGTTTGTTTTGCGTGTGTATGCAACATATTATTGATCTCTATGTACCTATTATATTATTGATTAAATATGTCACGTTATTGACAATATGGGTTATTTTGTTGATTAAATATATGTCAAGCTATTGACTTATTAGTAATCCCTGGGATAATAATAATATGTGACTTATCCTCAAAGTGAAAGGCTTACTTAATTTTATCCATCGAGTAATGCTTAAATATATAAATAAATAAATGTATAAATTGTACATAATTCTCTGATAAATATCGAAAAATTGTATTCTGAATACGAAATAAGGCTGCATTTAATTTTATTTTCTTGGAACCATATTCATCAAAGTCCAATTTTTTGTTACCTGCACAACTATTGTGGCCGACCCGGTACCGAAATTTGTGGAGAAGCGTTGATAGTAGGAGAGCTGGTAGACATTTTTGGGTTAGTATTTGAGGCACCGTGAAAACTTGTACAATACCGCTTATGTAATATCTGAATACAGAAACGCGGAACTGGCTGAAGGGTAGTGGGGCTTGACCACCCCTTAAATTTGTTAATTACAATTTTTATTTCTTAAAACACATTCTTGAAGCATTTTCAAATTTTAATACCTTTAAATTTAGTATTTAAGTAGTTGAAAAATAAACAAGTCAGACCACTTGGCCGAGACTAAAACGTTGCAAGAATATAATGTACACGCATTACTATTCTCAGATAATGCAGAATAGTCAGAAGAAGCGTATTCAAGCTATGATGAAGAGTCTGCTGAAGAAGAAGAAGCAACAAATTTCTACGATTAATAAGGCAACAAATTTTATACGCTTATTATAAGTTCGTTTCAATTGATTTTACTAAGAAATTTTATATTTGTATTCATTTAATTTTTCTATCTATTAGTTATATTATGTTACCTATAGCGCTATTCACTCGCTCCCATGTGTAACACATTCTCAATCGACTGGCAGGTAGAATGTCCCACTATACTGTCTTTTTGAAAATATCAATTTTTAGTCATCAATACGACTATAAAAAAGCTATTTGAATTGGAACGGGGGTAACCTCTGCTCCAGCGAATCCGCCCTGTTGCTCTTGTAGCCCGAGTCGTTGAGGCTGCCCTCGTGGCGCAGGCTGGGCAGCGAGTCCCAGGGGGAGCGGCGCGGGGGCGCGGCGGGCGGCGCGCCGCGCGGGGGGCCCTGGGGGGGCGCGCCGCCCGCCGAGCCCAGCGCGGAGGAGCCGGAGCGCCAGCCGTCCGAGTGGCGGAACCACTGCGCGCGCGCCGACTCGCCGATGCAGGACGCGCACCGGGAGTTGGACACGAAGCTGAAAGGTTATTTACAACTAATTAACTCGGAGCATCAGCACGAGGCTCACACGCAAGTTCGCAAACTTCCACCCTTCCATTTCAAGAAAATCCTTCTTCTTTTTCTTACAGTGCTAGTCCGTTAAGGGTTCTTTTTCAATCATGATGGCGATCAGTCATTATCATAATTTTTGGGGAGAGGTAATAAGATAGTTTCACGTTGCTTTTCTCATCGCAGTGTTACATTGTTGGACATGTTAAATTATCAACACTTATAAAAGTTTGATATCTGGTCGTACTGAAATCGGTTGTATCTATCTAGATTCAATATTGACGACAACTGCTGCCCTCCGTTAAGCCTGTTGAATTCGATTTTGATAATCCCGGGATTGGAAAAAGCACATTTAGGCGTATTTTTGCCAAACCCACACAAATTTCATTCTAAAATTATTCAATTTTTTGTTTTTTTTAATTTTGATTTATAAAATATGTGCTTTCCGCCTACTTAAATAATTACTTTAGAAAAACAAACAAAACAAATAATTTTAGTTTGACTTAAGGGAGAATCTGCTTTGCATACAAGTTGAAAATTTTTGATTTATTTATTTTGCGATAGATATACTATTAGAGAATATGCTTCTAAAATTATAGAACTGAATTCTAAATATTTCACTAATTGTAGTTGGATTGTGGACACCCGTCCAGCGGGTATAAGAGCGCGCGCAGAAAGCTCCGCCTCTCATTCCTTAATAACGATATTATTTTGTCTGTCACATGTCAGTGGCTATGGAAAAATAATTTTAGTGCATGTTTATATACATAGGTGTAACTGAAATATCAGATTTACCCGAAGAGAATCTAAAATAAACGGATGTTCTGTTTTGAAACGAACCACAAAATTAAAAGAGCACCGGCTCCAATGCGGTTAGCCTAACTCCTGAAAATTTAAAACGATAAAAATGTATCCAAAAGGAGGAAAAAAGTTCGGAACGTAGATAGAAATTGCTGGAGGGAAGGTTTCACGGAAATAGATTTACGCAAGAAGTCAGAAGGAATAAGAATGTACAATGTACAGAGTATGCAAAGAAGTTTAGAAGGCATTATTTTTAATCCATTGCATTGTTACGGAATTGAAGATATTTTATCGGTTCTTACGGCATCTTCCGAGTTTCTTATCTGTAAAGTGTCTAAAGAAGAAATAAAATTCGGAAAATCCGGACACTATGTTTCGCTCCAAAACATTTAAATAGTGGTTTAAAAATTATGCAAAATGCCGCTTTTATTGCTGCAAGTGCCTTCAATGGAGGATAAACTAGCCTTATGCAAATAATACATGGCAAAACAGTATATAATTAAAATGTCTTAAAAATTGAAATTGTTTCATATTATGTATAGGTATATTTGTTTATTGATTTAATAAAAATGATATCTTTCCTTTATTATTGCATGCGAGTAAGAACTCGACAATTTACAGTTTAAACATTTAAAAATTTGAACGAAGAAATATTTGGAGCACATGTTTAATTGTAACTTTATATTTTTTTTGTTTGGAAAAATAAATATCGCAGAATATTGAAAGGAAAGTTCTTAGAAAAAAAGAGTATTTTCGTAATATTTTTTCAAAGCGGCAATACGTAGCTTTGTGTCTGTATTTTTATATTTTTGTTTCTTATTGATAGCTATTGTTTCGAAGAATTCTCCTTTTGTTGCCTGAATTATAGATTCATTGCATGTTTTCATTCCTTGTTTCGTACGATAAAAGAATCGGTGGATTCCAGCCGGGATTCGGGAAGAAATTTGAAAGTCTTGAACATTGATGAGTTTCTTTTTGGAAAGAATTGCTTGATTTATTAGCGGATTAACTTTGGAATCGATACGTTTTACTTGTTTGTACTAAAGAGTGTAAATGCGATTATCTTGAAACTCCATTCTTCAAATTGGTGGGAAATAAAGAGAGAAAACTATTCAACCGGTCGATTTTATTTTATGTTTTTTAGTTAAATAAATTCATTCTATATGAAGTAAAAAAAAAAATGAAATATTTTTTTGGCGTAAATAAGACAAATTTTTGAATGAAAAATCGTTGCTTTTTCAAAATCTCATAATTTTTCCAGTTTATATAATTTATTAATTTTTTACATCAACGACGAAAATATTAAATAAACATCATAAAAAATTGGTGGTTCCAAAATTCCCGCCAATTGACAACTCCGGTTACGTGGCACAATATTTAAATATCTTAATTTTTTTTATATTTTTAATGAAAAATAATTAATATTTTCGTAAGATGTAATAAATTATCTCTTCAATTTTCAAAAAAATAGGCGTTATACATTTTTTTTAAACCTTGAAATTTCAATTTTTCAGATTTTTAAATAGAGGAATTTAGAACATTTACACAAGACTGCATATAAAACTTTTCGAAACCTAGTTGGGGTAGCGAAATTGGTGCCTCTGTTTCCCAGAAAGGAAAAATTCTGTTACCAGAATCTCGATGAAAAAGAAATAGTTTTCGTTTGATAGATTTTTTCTAATTTGTTTTGTATTAAGAGCTTTAAACAAAATTGATCGCGGATCAATCTAACAAATTGTGGGTTGTATCTTTATAACAAGTTCGCGGGGCTAGGATAAATGGTACACAGTATATTATATTTAATTAATCGAAAACCATAATTGAAACTTATTGAAATAATAAAATAAAAACAATTTATTCTTTTTAAATTGTGGGTTTCAATAATAATCACTATTCATAATTATTATTGATGTGAAAAATCTAAATTTTCGGAAAATTCATGAAAATCGTTTTTAATATTATTTGTCGAACAATTCTATGTTTCTGAAGACAGTTTTTTCTAATTACCACGAATATTTTACGGAAAATATAAAGTACATAAATATAAATTTCTCCATATTTTATTATAAAACGCCTTTCAGCGTTTTTCTTTTTTTGTTTATTGTATTAACATTATTTAAAAAATATCCAAAAAGGTATATAATTTAAGTTAAATTTTTGTATTTAATAAAGAAAACCAGTTTTCACATAATGATTCAAATGACGTAGTAGCCTGTTGCAAAAACGGGTAATATTTTCTAGACAAAGAACCTCTGATGTTGGTGTTCGGGCGTTTAGGGGTGCCGAAATGGAAAAGTGACTATTTTCTTGTAGTTTCGAGAATTATCTTGATTTGAGGAAGGCAGTCCATAAAAAATAATATTAGTCCCGTCTAGAAATGAGAATCTGCAAAAGGATAGTTTTAGTTCAGAAGTTTACAAGGAAAATCTTTGAAAGGTTGAGTGTAAGAAGGGTAGGTAGGTAGTACATTGGGATAGACGATGCATGGGATCATTTAAAAATTTCCCTTAGCGAATCAACTAAGGAGGTCTATGGCATAGTAAAACAGGAAAGGAAAAAAGGCGATGCATAGTGGGATGATGACATGAACGAATTAGAAATAGAAAGAAACGCGTGGCTCTATCTTCTGACACAGTAAATGGAGATGAGTATGTAAGAGCAAAAAATTGATACATTGCTGGTAACAAAAGAGTCAAATCTGGTGTGAAAGAAAGGAAAGAGCGACTGAAAAGAGAAGAAGGTATGAAAATGTCTAAAAAATTTCGATAAAGCATAAAAAAATTCATGAATGAGGTAAAAAAATCTATATATGGCGCGGAAACATTAACATAAAAGTTATTAAGTCAGTGAACGGAGAAATGTATTGGGCGAGGGTAAAATAAAAGTAGGATGGTTGAAATATTTTTTGGAAACGAGAGCGAGTAGACTGTAATAGAAGAATCTGCCAAAATACTTACTGAGATAAGTGTCAATGATGAAAACGAAATGAGTGAAATAAGTATTGAAGAAATAAATTAAAAAGGCAACAAAGCATATGAAGGATGGTAAGGCTGTGGAGTATAATAACGTTGCTGCCAAGCATATTAAGGATGGTGGCCCATTAGTAAATTCTTGACTTCATACACTATTTAATCAATGTTTGGGGAAAGTTACATCCCTTTAGACTGGGGGAGAGCAGTTATTATGCCTCTCTACAAAGGTAAAGGGTTAAGAACGGACTGCGGAAACTATAGGGCAATTAGTCTTTTGAGCTCAGTTGGCAAACCTTATGGAAAAATATCGATAGAAAGAGTGAGGCCGGTGACGAAAGAAAAGGTATGGGACGTGCAAGGGGCCTTTGTGAATGAAAGAGGATGCATGGATCAGATATTCTCTATATGAATGTTGACTGAGAAATTTTTTGCGAAAAATAAAAACTTTTCTGTGTAGACTAAGTGTATAATAATACACATAATTATTTTGTTTTAAATATGAGTACGATTTACCTCTATTAAATAACTAAAATCAATTAGTTTTAAAAGTTGTCAACTATGTAAAAATATTTGAAGGGCCACGCACAAAATCGTTTATTTTTTAAACATGATTTGTAAAAATGCTAATTAACCTATTTAAAGTAATTATTATTAATTAAGGATAAATACTTTTACTTTTCAATATTATTGAAAAAATATTTTTTCACATGTCCATACCGTTATATAAAGCCCATAAGGTGGAGCAATTTTATTCAATTCTAAAACATCGTTAGTTTGATAATTTATTTAATCATTTATTTAGAAAAATATATAATATTTAATATTTAAAATATATAGAAAATAAAGTAAAATACACATAAAATTTAAAATATATACAAAACCTTCCAAACGAAAATGTGATACAAAATGCGAGAAGCTATGAAAAAAGTGCTCGCCGTCGATTATTTTTGATCGCATTTCCGCTTTAAGAGAAATCTAGAAATATTGGCCTTAATATAATATTATTTATTTCTTCCTTCAATGGAAAGAAATATTTTGAAATTGACTTATTAAAATAATATGTAATTGCCAATGACACGTGAGGCAACTTTATCGTTTAAAGTTTAGCGTGTAACTAGTTCAATCTACAGCGTCATAATCTCACCGCACAGTGCGTTACTTTGATTATTAATTTACCTTGAATTATGATCACTCATATATCCTTGGTCTCGATCGCGGAGACGTTCCCTGTAACAAAATTAACATTTAATGGATCTCTGCCCAAATGTGGTTCTTGTAATCGGTATTAACTTAAGTCATTTTTATAATATAATTAATAAAAATTAACTTTGTTTTGACCTCTTTTTTTATTGAAAATTTTCAACATGTTTCGGAGCCTATGTCCCCTTAGTTAAAATTTTTTTTAAATATATGGAAAATGAAGTTACGTACTAACATGAAAACAAATTTAAACGATAA
Organism: Agrypnia vestita; assembly: GCA_016648135.1. Taxonomy (NCBI): domain Eukaryota; kingdom Metazoa; phylum Arthropoda; class Insecta; order Trichoptera; family Phryganeidae; genus Agrypnia; species Agrypnia vestita. Next base: position 14,815 of record JADDOH010010066.1, on the reverse strand, counting down.
CTATTTATAACTTTTTTACAAATAGTTATATTTTAAATTTAATCAAAGTAATCAGTGTTATACGAATTAATTGTGAAAGTGTAATTAATGTAATTACGAAAGCCAGGATTTTCTCATGAGATCTTCTCTGCCTTTTCACTCGGTGAGAGGACAGTGTATATTTTTGAAACACGTGCAAATAAGTGTCATCATTTATTTTATTTTTTATGTTTAATTTACGCCTCAACAGGCCAAGAGACCCAATTACAGAAGCGAAACACTTCACAAAACACCCAGACTTGCGTAAATACATAGATTAATTTAGAATCCTATATGTGAGAAGCCAGTGTCATGCCCACTGGGTTACGAGGGCTGCCTTGTTTATAAATTTGTTTCTTTAAATATTTCTAAAATTTGTACGTATTGGATTTAATTAATACCTTGTGTTGTGGTCGCTCAAGTATCCTCTATCCCTTTCCCGATCCTTCTCTCGTTCTCTTTCGCGATCTCTCATCAACTCGTTCCGATCACTGAAAAAATGAAAACTTTATTAACTTGTATTAAACTACCTGAATTTTTCACCAAAACCGAAAAAACAATCTATCACACTACACATTATAACAATCAACAGATTTAATTTAGATAAATTATAGAAGTCTCGGAGTGACAAAGTTATTTATAAGAAAAACGTCTACGAAAGTCTTTTATACGATGGCCCAGGGCTTACAATCTGTATGAGCGGACTTAAGTGATTGCTCTACATAATTCAACGTTTACCATCTTAAGAACATCCACACATTATGAAATTTTTGTAAGTTATATATATTTATGTTACAAATCGAAAAATTCCATATATTTGAAGGAACTACGCTTATGTGTTCTCAGAACATAAATATAAAAATATTGTTAAAATCAACAGATTATTTATTTTTGGAAAAACAACCAAAAATTGTAAAACCCTCAATCAAGATTATTTTTCAGCAAATTTGATAAAATGTGCAAGGTATGCGATACCAGGTTAGTATTCTATCAATTTTAAATTCATCTACAATAATTTATATAAATTAACTTTCTAAAAACCACTTATTTATTGAAAAAATTCAACATGTTTTGAAGCCAATGGCTTCTTCGTCAGGATAAAAAAAAATATTTAAAAATCGAAGTACAGATCAAAATATTAAAAAGTTGCTTCTTCGTCAGGATAACAAAAATAATATTTAAAAATCGAAGTAAAGATCAAAATATTAAAAAGTTATATATGGAAAATGATAATATAATGTACCTACTTAATATTATTTATCTACCTACTTATTATTTTTGTTATCCTGACGAAGAAGCCATTGGCTTCGAAATATGTTGAATTTTTTCAATAAATAAGTGGTTTTTACAAAGTTAATTTATATAAATTATAATTATGTCACCACAAAATAAATTTGCTATATTTGAAGAAGAAGTCATCTACAATATTTTTTAAAAAAATATGTTGCGTAGGTACATGTATATAATCCATGTACTTAAATTTTTAAATTAAACTATAAACTCCTAGTACTAAGCTCGAACTTTCAACCACTGAACCAAAAATCTACTCTTAAGTGTAATTAACATAATAAATAAATACCAACACCTTTATTCTATTTATAATTTAGCTGAAAATTGCAACAACCAGACAAAATGTGAGGGATCACCAAGAGAAAACAGAATAATAAAACGAACGTGTAATTATGGACAACTTTGTGCGAAATTGCAGAAGCGAAGGAATATTGCATAAAGAAATGCATGTGTAAACTTTTATTGGAACGTTTCTGAGGATCGACAAGAACAGTACAGAGTCGATGTTTGATCATCACTTTAATAATGTTATAATATTTCAATCAATTTTAATTCATGATAAGTTTACCTTATCGATGTGTAGCGACCATTAGGTACACCCAAATTCTTATATTTATGTTTAATTATTATATTTATATTTAAAAATAAAGGCTTGAATTACCTATAGTAGCCATCTCTTTCTGATCTTTCTCTTCCAACACTAGGTGATCTCTCCAAACTAATTCGATGTGGCAGGGGAAGAGTAGAAGATTTTGGGCCGCCCTGTTGTTGAATCGGGCCTGATAATAAACCAATATTACATTTGGTTAAAAATGTTACATTTTACGAGTACACTAAAACATAATATCATACAAGGTTCGAACAAAATATTTATGGCTTTCATATTCTAATTCTATTAGATTTGATACAATAATTTAGGTTGCTCTATTCCACTCTTCTTGTTACTTTTTTTTCTTTCACTATTATTGTTGCTTCTTCCTGCGGAAGCGACCGCTTCACGACCAAAATAATCTTTATATTTAGATAATATTGAAGCAGTTGTTGCTGTTAACCTTTCTTACAGTCAATTTTTACTAATTTACTAACTACCTAACTTAAATACTTAAATAACCATTTAATCAGCTGATAATGGCTTAATCAGTTGAAACGATTATCCTGTGTGTGTTTAATAGTAAATTGAACTGAGAAAAAATCGTGTGTAAATTTTTTAATTTTTATATTAAACCATTTAGCATAAACTAATTAGTACTATTCTTAAAAGCAAATATAAAACTGAACTGAAAAATTTATTACGTAATTATATTAAAGATAATATACGTAATATACTGTCGGACGCTAGAGCAACGTGCGTTTCATCACGTAATACCGACTAGGACGACTGGTGACCGGTGATGACAAGTGGCATCAATTCACTGCAACAGTGGAATTATGTGGAATTATATGTCCTGGAGTCCTGCCAGTCGTAATCTCGAATCAAAAGTATCGAAAGTTTTAGTTAACAGGCACCTACCCATGCATAATTTTTAAAAAATTACCATACACATTACCATTGCAGTATGTACGAGAGCAGATGAGGACGAGACCGGACTTACGGCAATAAACAACATTTATTGTTTAGTCCAGAAGAAGGATATTATTTATAGTTTATGTTATTAATTATCCCCGGTTTACGCATTTAAGAAAATAATTCAAATTTATAAATGTGAGAATGAAACAAAAACGTTTACAGAGGTTATGCATCAACTGGTATATGTGTGTACAACGCAAAATGTGCACCATAAAATAAAAGATATTTCCAATATTTTTAAGATATTTAAGCAAATAAATAAGCTGCTTGTTTTAAAAACGATTAGTTTGTGTCAGAATTAGAATAGGTGACTGTATCAGAAGAATTGTAAGAAGACAGCGACCTGCATTGCAGTTGAAGACCGCTATTAAAGTGCAATATTTTAAACTATAGTACATGTATTATATAACAATAGTTATAGTTTTCAAAGAGTACTTACGTCTTCTGGGTGGGTATGGACTTCGTTGATTAGATCCTGGAAGACTTTCGGCAAATTCTGTAATGATTATTTAATTTACTTGAAAATATTTATTTTCCCTTAAGATAATAAGATCTCGATAAAATAAGTATATATTTTTGTCGTCAGGGATTAATTATGTACTTCCTTGTATCCACATGAAATAAAATCAAATAACAGACTCCGTTTACTAATAATATGATTATGAAAAACAAATGGTTTATATTTATAACATTCATGTTTACAATACAAATTAATTTATTTTTCTACTTTGTGATATTCGGCTACAATTCCATATTATTTTATAATTTAAATCAATGTCAAACTTTTTTTATTATATTTTTATTTCATGTTAGATAAAATATTACATTAACTGCTGATATTATTCCAAATAAATAATAAAAAATTCGTGGTTTGGTAAAGATTTTCACAAAATCTAAAATCATTAAAATTAAATGTTTCGTTGAGGCCTTCTAAGAGAAAAAAAATTAAATGTTTAATTTTAAAATAAACCAACTATTTTTCTTATGGTTGCCTTATTATAACTCAGTGTAGAAAATCATATATTTTTATATATGAATTTCTACACTGAGATTTGAAAATGGCGTAAAATAAATTGGTTGAATAAGATTATTTCACATATAGTTCAAGGAGACGGCAGATTCATTTTTTTAAATCTCATCAATATCTTCAGAATGAAGGGTATATACATATGAGTTTAAGATGAAGGTATTTGTAACTTATTTTACAGCCAAAGTGGAAAATCTTAAATTATTTTTTTTTTATTTACGGTTTTTGTGTTTAATTTATAGAACACCATATTTATTTTTAGCGAAATTTAAAATAAATTAAATTTTAATAAATATTATTCATTTGTCTTTAATAAAATGCTTTCAAAAGCACTTATCATATATAAATCTGATATTCTGCCTTATTTTCATTATAAAAACATTATAATATTAGTTAGACAATAAATGGAAGGGTGCACGCGTAAAGTTTCTATGCTAAATTTAAAGACATCGGTCAAATTTCAAAATTGACGAAGCGACAATGTTATATAATAGCGTGATTGTTACATTATATTGCTATCTCAAGAATACGGCAGATTATTGTACTATTTAACCATTTTCAATCACGTTTTCGTCAAATGCAGAGTGATATTTTGAATCCCTCAAATACTCGTACACAATCTCTAACAATAGCATTTAACCGAAGACAACTGTAGGTATCCGCAAATATGAAACAAATAATTATCGGGAGTTTTCCATTTCGTCACATGGCTTCCTCGAGATTTCGCGTGAAGGTCCGGCCTTACCGAGGTTCTCCATACTCTGAGACAACAGAGCCTCAAACGTGTGCAGACTGTAGCTCTCCGCGTCCATCCCCTTGGCGAGCGTGTTCCTGAGATGCATCTCGTACTCCAGCAGGAGGCGCGAGGTGGGCGAGCCCGGCGTGGGGGTGGTTCCCGGCTGCTGGACTTGCTGAAATTTTATTTATTTCCCGATTTATAAATAATTTATTATTTTATTTTCTTGCGTATAAATAAAAATAATTTGTTAATAATATTATAAAAATATTTTCACATTTTATTTTCAAAATAAGGGTAACTCGAATATGTTTTGATGCCTGAGGTTACACTTATTTCGGTTATTTACTAATTTTCACTTTTTCGCAATAATTTTTTTTTCAAATTTTCGGAAAAGATGGCTTTGTGTAATTTTCAACTGAGATAAAAAATTGGAATTTTCTCTTTTTTTAAATATGTATGGAATAATTTATTCGGATTTCATGATTTTGTTTGACAAGTTTGTTGATTTTTTTTTTCAATATTTTACATGATCAATATTCCATTCAAATAACATATCCATTAGAAATTAGAATACAATAAATGTTTTTTGTGTGGAGTCGTGTCACATCTACAGTTGGCTACTTGTCTAGAATTTTATCTGTGTTAAATTTGCCTGTTTTTTTCATGTTGTGTAGTTTACGTTGTATTTTAAATATTATAATAATTAAATTATAAATATCTACTGAGAGAAGCAAAAACAATCACAACTATTAACAATAATAACGTTCATTATCACGCTAAATAAATGAACAATTATAGAATACCTGATGATGGTGCGGAGGAGGTCGCCTCCCTTGGAAGTGGTGCGGCTGGTCCTGGTCAGAGTTGCCGTTGGAGGAGCTCGGCGTGGTGGCGTAGCACTGGTTGTCGAACATGACGTTGTCCGACGGCGGCGACAGGTCGCGCTCCAGCTCCAGGTACAGCCCGCGCCCGGGATAGCCGCCCGCCCCGCCCAGGGAGTGCTGGCGCCCGATCTCGTGCGCGGACCTGCAATGGGGCGAGTATGTGGTCTCCAAGCACAGCTACGGTAGATGTCATGACTAACTAACCGAAATCTCGAATTTAACTATGCCAATATGTAGAAATGGCGGAACAGGCGGATACCCTGAATTCTTATAAAGCTGATACAGTTTCATAACTACCTAAACAGGTATGCTTTATCGTGTCCGCGTGGGATTTTTGAAGGTCGGTAATGGCTTATCCTATAATCCATTACCGACACTCCAATGGATAGCCACAATCCAAGAAATAGTACTCCAGATATATCACCTACCCAAATTTTCACCTGTCCTTGCAGATAAATCTGGCCGTATAAATGTAAAGTTATCAAAATCTGATGTACGATGAGATCCATTTCTTCCGAAAAAAGTATAATTCGAGGCGTAAGTAATTTACTTTCCTGTTAAGGAATTATCATAGAATCAGTTGATCGTCAGAAAAATTTGTCGCTTTCCAGATAATATTGTACATTCCGACACTATAATGTCGAAACATTGAATACAAGCGATTTTAATAACGCGTGTCAAAAATCACGGGCAGTGAGAACGCGCACTACCTTAAACGAAATTTTCAACAAAACCAACTGTAATCTGTGTAAGTTGATACAACCGGCCCTTAGATAATAAATACATTCGTTGTTTTATGACATAAGCGTATCAAGGTCAAAAAATATTAAGACTTCGATGGTTGAGCCATATGAAGAGGATGATCAAGGACATCGAAATTTTTGCTGATTGTAAGACCGACAAAGCTCTGAAGCGCCAATATTTTTAATGGCATATCTGTCTTGGAAATCCAATATTGGAAAGAAATGGCTTTACTACGTCTTTGGGTCATGACCTCTTCAAGAATATTCCTACATTGATTTCTCTTATGAACCATATCTCTCCAATCCAGGATGTCAATGACAGATTTCAAAAATAATTATATTAATTGTTAAAAAAAACAAAAAACTTATAAAAATGAGCGCAATTATTGTTATTAATTTTAATTAAACAACTTTGTATCTACCACTTAACTAGCAACGCTACGTCTACCGGTTTCGATACCACTGTATCTTCATTAAAACGGACGAAAACGAACTATCCATTACTCACTCTAGCAAACAAATGAATTTTTTAATGGGGGCGTGGTTACAGTTATGGTAGGGGTAATTGGAAGTTGACGCCAAAATGGGGAATATATCAAATAACGGGCTATTCATTAAATTTATTATTTTATTGATACACGGCACTTCTCACTCTGTTCATCAATGTGACTCCCGCTACCCCCCTTAGAAAACTCATCTCGGCAGCCTGAATCCTTCCTCTCAGCTCTACGTTAAGATTAAAATTTGATGGCCATATATTAGGGTGGGCCTGTGCCCTGTACACAGATTTGAAAGCAGTCAGTTTTGTCTTTTTTTTATAAGAAGTTTTTTTTTACGCTTCAACAGGCCTAGAGGCCCAATTACAAAAGCGAAAACATCACAAAACACCCAGGCTTGGGTAAATCACATAGATCTAATTGTGACCTCACCGGGAATCGAACCCGGAACCCTCGGTGTGGGAAGCCAATGTCATACCCACTGTGCTACGAGCTCGGATTTTTTTATCACCGCATTATACAGAGAACGTAGAACGCCGGCCGCAGCGCCGATTCTTTTATCTATTTCACTTTCCTGCCTCCCGTCGCTAGAAAATTCCACCCAAGTATTTGAATTTTTTGACTTGCTTCATCTGGGTCCCCTGTATGCTCATAGAGCAATGCTCTTGGTCTCTTCCTACGACCATAACCTCTGTTTTGGCGGTACTAATCTTCATCCCTACTTGAATTCACTCTTCATTGAAGGAGTTTATCCACTCTTGTAGGTCATCTTGTGTGGGAGCCAGCCTTGCTATATCATCTGCGAAGAGTGACCACAAAAACGCTAGCTAATGTTTTCCACTCCTATTATGCACTCCGCGAAAACACCTAATTCTTTCAGGCACTCCCAACTATTATAGTACTCAATTTTAATTCCATTTCTTGCATGCCACCTAGTGTATAAGTAATAGTAAATAAGTTTTTTCTTTTCTAGCAGTAAGTTGTTTTGTAAGATAATAATTTTTGTGTGTAAAGCGCCCTTGAGGTGAAAGCGCGAAAACGGCGCTATATAAGTTATCCAATTATTATTATTATTATTAAAGAATCTATTTCCACATCCCCAACCCTCACGGCCCTTGCTGTTCGGCTTTTCCGACTTATTCTGTCCATATAAAGGGTGAACAGGATTGGTGAATTTTGGCAACATTGTCTCAATCAAAAAGTGGTTAATACAAAGTTTTTTAATTAAAATTAATCATTATATCCAACCACATCAAAAATATCAATTATTATTACTTGGATAAGTTTTACTGCTTTATTACGTATTATATTATGAGAGTAGCTTGTTGGTGTAATGATCGTGACTCTCGCTTAGTGATCTGGTGGTTGGTGGTACGAGCCTCATTCCGGGAAACCAGCATGTTAGTCAAATTGTCAAAGCACAAAGGTTAAAAAATATTGAAAATATTGAACACATCCGCAACGAATCAAAGAAAATTATCACAGAGATTGCAAAGGAAAAATTCTAAGAGATACCACGAAAGAAATAGAAACGGATGACCGACGAATCACTTAACCTTACGAAAGTACGAATAAAATACATAAATCGAAATATGGAGGAGTACAAAAGAACCTCAACGAAAATACGAAGAAAAATAATACGAATAAAAATAAGGAAACAATAAGCTGATTGACCTATTCAACAGTGTGCTATAATTGAAACCCACAATGATAAACACGATATATTACCAGATGCCCAAGAAAATCAAAGAATCAACTGAAATCAGTCTTAAAATCGACATAGGACAACTAGAAGATCGAGATGGAAAACTTCTAATCGATACAAACAAAAAAATAGTAAAAGATGGAAAGACTACATCTCAGAACTTTTCAATGACAATAGGAGCGCAGAATATGATATGGGAAATATTACAACAGGTCCACCATCACATCAATCCACAACCACAACCACCACCACCATAATCATAACAAATGAGGTAGAATACGCAATTCGTCTCTCTAAACCCGGGAAAGTACCAGATGTAATACAGGCTGAAATCCTTAAACTTACAGGAAATAAAGGCATTTTAGTACTGATTAGGTAAGTGTCTTTAACTCAGTATATAATACCTACAGGAATTGCCCACAAGATTGGCTCCGATCGACATTTGTAACCCTCCCAAAGAAAGCAAAAGCAAGAAAATTCAGTGACCAACGCACAATCAGTTTGATGAGCTACTTATTATAGATAATTTTGAGAATTATAGTGTTATTTAGTAATCAAGTACTAATCCAAAGATACAGAGATGTGAATACAAACATACATGCATGCTTCATTGACTTCCTTAAAACTTTTGGTCGAGTTAGATAGACGTGACAAATTAATTCAAATTCTGTAAACCTCTGGGATAGACGATAAAGATATAAAGATAACAGGTAATCTTTATTGGAACCAGAAAGCAGCAGTAAGAGTAGAACAATGTCTAACCGGCGAAGTAGACATAAAGAAAGACGTGCGGCGGGGATGTATTCTTTCACCCATGCTGTTCAACGTATATTCAGAAGAAATATTCAATGAAGCTCTACAAGAAAGCTACCAAGGACTTAAATGGGAAGATTCTGAACAACCAGCGTTATGCAGATGATACGGTATTTTTAATAAGTAACATTGAAGATCTACAACTTCTGCTGAATCAAGTAGTGAAGACATGTGAGAATTTTGGGTAAGAACTTAATACAACTAAAAGAAAATACATGCTCAAAAGCAAAAATAACGCAGTAGAGAATGAAATTTGTTATATTGCTGGAACGAAACTAGAGAAGATACAAAGTATTGTATACTTGGGCTGCATTTAAGGGGGGGGTAAGGTATTTTTTTTGGATTTATTTTTATTTTTTAAACTGAATGCATGATATCTCAAGAATATTTTGTCAAATTTTCAAGTCAATTGGAACAAAATTGACTAAGTTATGAATATTTTTATACCTGTCGAATTTTTATACCTACCCGACCCTAATGCATTGGATTCGTTCAAACACAGGTACAGTGCTCTTCCCGAGGATGTTTTAGATGCCATCAAGCCTATCTTTTATGGACCCGGCATTTATGATTCAGTATAAGGTAAGCCGATAAAATTCGCTTGTGAACGTTTTATAACAGATTTTTTAGTGTTCAAAACTTTAAAGCGTTTTCCCCACAACTCACGTTTTCAAAGTCGGTGCCCCTCATAACTTCAAAACTACTCCACTGATCCTTTTGAAATTTTGAACACTATTTCTCTACATAATTTACAAGGTAACGCAATTTGCTGATAATTTATATTTTTTAATAACAAATTAGCCAATTTTTCTCGCAAAAAATCGTGTTTTTCCCTTTCCCCAAAAAACTGAAAAATTGAAATTACGAAAAATGCTCCCAGCATTAGGGGAAAACTATTATCTAACGGATTAATTTTTATTTTTTGATTTCAGATGATCCAGCACCAAGTTATTCTACTTTTTTCTGAGACACGTAATTGATGTCATTGCCGTATTTTTTAATATTTCTTAATGAAAATTTTACACAATATTTTTCAAATATAATACTTTAATGTACTATTAATTTTAATAATGAGATGTTAACTGTGTCGTCACAAAAAATTCACAAAAACGTACCTTTTTTGTACGAATTAACCTTACCCCCCCCCCTTAAATGAAATATGTGATCCTTCGGTTGAAATCAAATCAAATCAAAGCAAGCTCGTACAACCTTTATCCGTATGAAAAATATGTTCTGCAGTCACGATCTCAACCATGGATTACGAATGCGAATGGTCAGATTATATGTGTTTTCTGTACTATTTTATAGAATAGAAGCATGGATGTTTACCGAAGAATTAATATGGCGACTTGATGCATTCGAGATATGGATCTACAGGAGATTACTCAAAGTAAGTTAGATGGACAGAGTTACGAATGAAGATGTTATGGTTCGGAGGAAAAAAGAAAAAGAAGTTATAAAACAATAAAAATTAGTAAACTTCAATATCTCGGACATGTGATGAGACATCCAGAGAAGTACGAGATCTCACACCTTAGGTATAATGCAGGGAAAGATGGCCGGAATTTGGGGCCCTGGAAGAAGGAGAACATCATAGCTGTAAAACCTAAAACAGCAGTTTGTCCAGTCTACTATAGAGCTGTTCCGGGCAGCAGTAAATAAAGTTCTCATAGCAAAAACGTCCGTTGAACGAATAGCGCACGATAAGAAAAATGGAAAAAAAAACACTGTTTTTGTATTATTCTTGTTTAACTTACTTGAGCCGCGTTTAGGTATATACGAGTATATTATTTAGATATTAATATTAATTCAAATCAAGAGATTTTTTTACATACATGTGATTTTGGAATTTTACATACTTATATGGTAAATAGAAAAATAGCAGTATTCATTCAATATTTAACCGCAAAGTTCTTGACCCAGTTTTAAATGGTAGATTCAGAGTTTAAACTACCACTGTGATAATAGCGAAGCCATAACAGTGTGATGCAAAGCCTAAGAAGAAGAAAAGGAGCGATACATTACTTTACAACCCAAGACATTTAGCTGTTATCAGGAGTGACCGAAGAACTAGTTATTACATAAATAAGTAAAATTTTTATCTGTTTCTCTAACGGTGGAAGATGAAGGAAATCAGTATTGTGATGACGAGATCATGAATATAGGATTTCTTGTTGGCTAGCGTAGCTTCTTCAGTCTTCCAAAAGCCCATTATTTACCTGGAGCCCAAGAAGCGGCCGGACTGCGAGCTCTGCCTTCCCGTGTTGTTGTTGGCCGGCTGGTGGTGGTAGGGGCCTCCGTAGCGCTTGCGGCCCGCCTCCGGGGAAGTCACAGGGCTCTCGGTCGACGGCATCGGTTTTAACATTCGCTTCAAAGTGCCAGAGTCCAAAGACATGCCATTTTGATTACCTGGAATAACATTGTCATACGATGTACATGAGGTTGATATAATTTTTTTTTATCGGGGCACACTCGCTTTCAAAAGGCAAAAAAAATATATTTTTATTTTTTATTTGTCATTTAAATAAATATACCTAATTGGTTGCTGCCATTGATCAAAGTTTCGAAAATACGCGCTGCTTCGGGCAATGATTGCAAAGTCTCAGAGTAAACTTATGTATGCAGAATACTTACGCCGCGGATAGGAAGCTTAACAATATTTTTATATGTTGGTATGTTCTAAGAACAGAGTTACTCGATTTTGTCCCTGGAGGGATGATTGATTAATTAAGATAAATTATAGTTTCACAAAAATTAGAACATACATATTAGTAGCTTGTTGGTCTTGTGGTTAGAACACTGGCCTCGTGATCCAATGGTCATAGGTTCGAACCTCATTCCAGACTAGCAAGTTAGTCCTATTTTCATAGCACAAGTGTTTAGCTTAGTTTGAAAATAGTAAGAATATTGATGTGACACGTATTCCGTGTTCACATCTCTATTTAAAAAAAAAAAAAAAAAACATAGTCCTCTGCGGACAAAATCCGGTAACTGTGTGCTTAGGCTTAGAACATACCTACATATTAAAATATTGTTGAAATATATACTGGTATATGAAAAGAGTTAAAAAATTGAGAAATACTGATTTTTAAGCGTATTCTAGTATATGTGTTAAAATATTTCGTAAGAATTTCATGCGTACATTAAAATGTATTTTTACTCTTAGTATGTAGCTTATTACTCCACTTTAAAATAGGTATATAAGTCATATTACCAGAAGTGAAAATCTATGTGCTCGTGAGAAAAGATTACAGATGTTTCTTGCATATAATCCACTCAAATAAACGAAAGATTCTCGGTTTTTAACATATAAAGAACTGTAAAAATTTGATAATGTGTGGATTTTTACGATGAAATTGGTGAACGTTGCATTGTGTAGAGTGATCACTTAAGCCAGCTCATATAGGTCTTGGGCCATCGTATAAAAAAACTTTCACAAATGATTCTCATATTCAGAGCATCAACAGATTTTTAAAATTTATCTTTATTAATGGGAAGCTTTTATAAACATTATGTTTGAAGCGTTACTAAAGTCTAAGTAATATAGTACTTTTTATTCATAAACTGAATTAACGATTGTACCATATAATGGTATTTACAAATGAAAGTGTTATTAAAACTCTGACATCTTTGGTATCTGTCTGAGGGGCTTGTTGCTTTTGCATTCTTCGATGATGAAATTTCCTTGGAAACTGTGTAAATAGAGGATGGTCCATACTTTCGAAAAACAAGGTTTGGTAAATTCTCCAAAGCGAGAAACCTTTGATAATGCTCTTATTTTGATTAAAAACTTAGATAAGATTACTAAGATTTTTTTTCAAATCATATAATGAATTTTTTCAACACAATCGCCGTTTCTTGTGATTTTCGGTACTTTCGTACATTCTATAAGTTGTTAATGACATAGCAGAGAGAAAAACAGCGATCATAGAAGAGTGTAATTGTCTTCCCACCACCGATGAAGAAGCAAAAAAAATATTTACTCTTACCGCCCAAAGATACTAATCTAATTATTTCTTTGATTTTAATCTTTTATTTAACAATTATTTGTAAAGATTTTCTGAAATTAAATATTTACAGTTAAAATACAAAGTTATATTTTATAGTTTAACCCAGTACATTTAACAGGTAGTAATGACTCCTAAAACCCATTTTAAAAATCTGAAAATATGCTATGAAAGCTCTTAGATGAAGTATATGAAAGGTGAAAAATAAATATATTTTTGAAGCACCCTAAATGTCCATTCGATAAATCTTGCTTTAAGTTGTGCAAAATTTACTAATGTTCTCAAAATGCTGGTCCCCAGATTGCACTTACCGCTATTCATATCTTCAGTGCTCTTTGATTTATTTCTTCTGGCAGTACTCGTATTGTTATTCATCACGTTATGATGATGCGCTCTCATTTCAGCTTCTCGTACCTGCAACACAATGACAAAATCACAAATGTGGAATCAATTTGTATTCATTTTTTACAAATATCAAAATTGTTCAAATTATTCTTAGGTTTTCGAAACGTTCAGAATCTTCTGGTTTGTATTTTTTAGGGTAATATGCCGTGGGGTTAATATACGATCTTACGCCCCCGTTAAAATTATATAAGAGGAAAAGTACACCAGACGATTATCCGACCCGCCCACCTTTATGGCTCCCAATGCTGGACTATGTACAGCACCTACAATAGGCAGCTATGTATAAACAACGGAAATGCGCGTGCTGAGATGGTCATGTGAAGTGTTTCTAAGAGATAAAATAAAAAGTTCACGCAATCGTGGAAGTCTGGGTGACCCAGATATCAATATCAAGAAGAATTGAGATGCAATGTTGGACGCAGAGCACCCAATCACATTGTTAACCAGGCGATCTCCATGCATCTTCTCCCAATTACATCCAGAGGAAGACCAAAAAAATCATGGGTGGTGCAAAGAGATGCCCAGATGTATAGGCACAGAATAGGTGATGTTGTCCAGAACAGAAGAAAGTATACCCTAAGGATGAGGACAGCCGACCGCAACAATTAACGAAGACAGTATTTTTTAAAACATAAATTGCATGTAAATGTATTAACAGATTTTTCTATAATTGTAATAAATTTAAAATAATCGTTAACTTTGTAATATTATTGAATAAAAAAGACTTCTCACACGCCGTTCAGTCATAAAAGGCCCACAAAGTGGAGCAATTTTCTTCATTTTTAAAACATCGAAGGTTTGGTAATTTATTAATCAATTATTTAATTTCGTTTATGACATTTTAATAAGATATTCGTATTTAAAATATATGTAACCTGATGAATAAATTTTAAAATGAGATATTTTCATACAAAAATGTAATAAAAAACGCAAGAGAAGATATGAGAAAAAATGGTGAAATTTGCTCATTCTGCTAGACGATCGCCTTAAGTGTTACGGACATGTAAAATCGTGGGGAAAATATTAATAGAACGTACTATATTTGTATGATTTAGAAAAATAATCACCATATCAATATCTCCGTAATCAATACTCTTAGCCTGGGTAAGGACGTGATGCA
>JADDOH010010064.1:0-15991 GCA_016648135.1 Agrypnia vestita | reverse complement strand
TTCTTTAGTGCTGCCCGACCAAATTTCTGTATTTAATACGACACCGGTCACCGGACATTCTGTACATTATGTATTGCGTAATAAATTTACACCCTGACAACTTCTGTTACGCGACAGCGACGCCCTCCCTCGCACGCCAAGTTATAGTGGTACGTCTATACCTTCAGGTCGCGTAATCATGTTGATTGACATTGCAACCATATTTGTTTCCTGTAACGGAAGACTGGGGGTGTTACGAGACACGAAGATGGAAGGGATGGAAGCAGGCCGAATATGGTCACCAAGGAGCGCGTGTGGAAATCTTGATTACAACAATTCTAGCGTGTCACATGTCTCATTCACAATATTTTGAGTTTGTCAAAATTTTTCAGAACACTGCACTGATTTTGTACCAGGGACACCGTTAATCAAGATATATTATAGACATAAAAGATATTGTTTAAAAAAATATCCTTTGTATGCTACGCAATAATGCAATAAGCATATGCTAGCGGAAAGCAAAGTCAGAATACATAAAAAATAACCCATAAAAACCAAGTTTATATTATACTCCCTTTCTTTGTAAAATATAACAACAATTAAAGAAGAATTAAATCATATAACATAGCACTAAACTTACAGTAATTTAATATATTTCTAAAATGTCAGATGTTTTCAGATGTTTTTGTTGAATCTATCAAAATCTTGACATCTCAAAATGTCAAATCCACGGAAAAATATTTGGCTGCTACCGGGATTCGAACAACGGAGCAATTGGATAACGCGCCTGCCCCGGATAGGAGGAGATCCGTGGTTCGAATCCCGGTCGCAGTCAAATATTTTTTTGTGGATTTGATTTTTCTGTATGTCTTTGTAGTTGATTAATCAATTTGGTTTTCAATGTTTTCAGTTAAATTTTTTAAAAAAGTAACCCATAAAAACCAAGTTTTTATTATACTCCCTTTCTTTGTAAAATATAAAAACAATTAAAGACGAATTAAAACATATAACATAACACTAAACTTACAGTCATTTAATATATTTCTAAAATGTCATATGTTTTGAGCTTTGATAAGACACTTCATGCTTTGAAGATTAAATTTTAAAAACATTTGTCAAATTTGTCAATTTAGATTTTCGACATTCGTAGTGAAGTACCTATTATGCATACCGACGGAGTAATTCAAATTTAGAAAATATTCCGCGACGTTATCGGGCCGCCGTTGCTAATCAAACTTTTCTAATGATTCCAATTTGAAAAAATCAATAAAATTTCTAAAAATCCGAAATTATACTATAATTATGAAATTTTTTTAACGAAAATTTGATAGATCTTCTTGATCGTTGCCACGAGTCTGCTTGCAAAGTTTCAGCTCGATTGGATCACGGGAAAAGGGTAAAAAATCGATCCAAAGTTTTTATTGACGGCAAGCCGGCAAGCAAGCAAGCAGACGCCACGAGTTAATATAAAGGGAGTAAAAAATACAGTTGTCTACTACACTTGCGACATTTTCCGGTTCCATACATAAGTTACTTTCACGGGACTGTATAAATTTGAAAAAAAATCAAATAATTTGTATCATATGTGTAAAATATTATGTAAACAAATAATAATAATAAAAATATTTAAAAAAAACACGCGTGGATGCTAATGATATGGATATATATTAAAGAATTCTGTTGTTGATGGAGGGAAAGAGCCCAAGCTGAAGAGAGCGGATTTTGAAAGTGAAGCAAACATTTTCTGGCCGAAAATTAATTTTTTACTTTGCAGTACGTTTAAATAGAGTGTTTATTATTAATTTTTTATGTAATACAGTTTTCTATTTTTTAGTCTTAATATTACTCAGCGTACAAAATCACTTCGGCAAAAAAACTAGCACATCTTTTGTTGAGCTCATTAACTAATTTCCCGTACAAAACATTGATTAATTAATGAATGTGATATGATGATTGATTCATGTATTGTCATCGAGAATACATCGGTGTGCAAAATTACAGCTCGATTGGATATTGGGAAGCCAGTGAAATATCTATTATAAGATTCCGTCCAGACAAACAGGTGAAGCAAATACAAGCGTGGTAATAAAGAAAGGATCGCCGAGATGGTTTGATCACGTGGAACGTGTGAGCGAGGAGAGGATGGTTAAGAAAATATATGAAGTGGTTGCTGAATAGATAGCAATAAGTAGAGCGTACGTGAGACGATGTGTGAATGTGGCCGGAGCAAAAGTGGTGCGCCAAGATTTATTTATATATTTGGTCATCCAACAGGAATACATGGTGAAAATATAATACAAAAAAAGTTATACGTCTCCTACAATTATACGATGACACAATGAAAATGATAATTTTAGAATTACGCTATAGCGTAACTGGATAACGCGCCTGCCCCGGACAGGAGGAGATCCGTGGTTCGAATCCCGGTGGCAGCCAAATATCCTTTCGTTGACTTGATTTTTCTGTACGTCTTTCTAATATTGATTAATAAATGTGGTTTTAAATTTCACAGAATATTGTTCTGAAAAAATTGCAACTTTATAATAAGAATATAATAATTTCAGATTCATTAACAGATTTTTTCAATTTAACATAACAAAAAACATTATTTTTACATAGATAAAACTCGGTTATCATAAAGTCAACAGTACCTTATAATTAGTATTGCGTATCTATACCTACAAAACTTAATGTCTGTCTGTTCTATATACAAATCTACACCATCTGTCCGAAATGATCCAAATTTTTCACACTTATTCTTTAGTACTCTAACATAGACGATATTTCCACCCTCTCTCTTTACCCCTCCCATTAACCTGAGATATTTTACATGCAAATCTGTAACGTTCGATCGATCTGATCGAAATTTTGCAAACTTATTCTTTAGAACCCGGCGGATAACATAGGTGACATTTCTTCCTCTCTTCTTACTCCACCCTCCTGCCTCTGATTTTAAGTAAAAATCTACACCGTTTAACTGATCTAACCCAAATTTTGCATATACAGGGTTATTTGTAAAACATTAATAACCTCGCAGGACTATATTCCTGCCTTGATTATGAGTCGAAAATGTTCAAGCTATTATGACCTAATATCAATAGTTATGGAGATATGTGACACCAAAGTTTGCATTTCTTTTTCAATATTTCTGACTTATTTTTTGTAAAACGTTGGACTATCATTACAGTAACTAATATCAATTATGAAAAATTAATTTGTTTCAATACAAGTTAAATAAAATGATTAAAACCCTGAAAAAATTCCAATTGGAATTCGAAGGTTTTTATTTTTTTATTTGACTTGTATTAAAGGGAATGAATTTTTCATATTCGATATATGTTACTGTAATGATAGTCCAACGTTGTACAAAAAATAAGTCAGAAATATTGAAAAAAAAATGCAAGCTTTGATGTCGCATATCTCCTTAACTATTGATATTAGGTCTTAATAGCTTGAACATTTTCGACTCATAAACAAGGCAGAAATATAGTCCTGCGAGGTTATTAATGTTTTGCAAATAACCCTGTATTAATAATTAACCCTGTAGGACCCGGCGGGTAACATGGTGACATTTATCCCCTCCCTTTTGCCGCTTCTTCCTTACCCTTCCCCAACCCCCTAAAACCTGGCGGGTAACAAAGACAATATTTCCTCCCTCCACCTTTACCCCACCCCACGCTGATTTCTTTTTTGTACTCGTCAAACGTCTGACGATAGCTCCTGCGCAGTAGCCGGTGGTCGATCCCTTTTTAAAGGTAATGCCGCTTTCTCGATGCTTCCAGAGTTTATGGGAATAAACCAGTCGATTCCAGATTTGTGTGGATCGTTCGAGGGACTTCGATAGTGCGTAATTCCTTCTGATTCTATCATGTCATGATAGTATTGTTGAGTAGCTCTGTTAAACCCCGTACATACCTATACCTTGGTTTTTTATTTATTTATTTAATACACGGTACAACGTACCATTAAATAAAACAATGTATATAAAGATGTATAGATTGATAGGTAATAATAAAAAAGGAGATAAGGTATAATTCTATCAAAAACAATTAATAAAGTGATGTATAAAGAAAAATAAAACATTAAGTGAATAACATAAAGTATAACAAAATTACATAAAATGAAATAATAGTTATCAAATCAAATATGAAAGTCAACAATCAATAAAACTACAACAAATTAAAATAATTATGTCTGAAATTCAAGAAGCAACAAAATTACAACAAAATGAAATAATTGTAAACAAATCAAATCTGAAACTCAAGAAGCAATAAAAATAACAGTAAAATAAAATTAAATGTAAAATTTAAAAATCTAAAAACAAGAGATAGACATGACATCAATAATTAATTATAAACGACCAAATTCGTCTAGAAGAGCTTTCTTGTAGGCGGCTAGTGTTTCCGAAAAAAACATCCGATAGGTAGCCATACTCGTTTCCTAACCCTATGGAGCCTTCTAACAGGTGAGCTATATAGATAATTTACACTAACATTGTCACAATGAAACGATATACTTTGTCTAGTGCTCCTGGTTTAGTGGCTGGTTTATATGGAGCCTTCTAATAGGTGAGCTATATAGATAATTTGCACTAACATTGTCACAATGAAACGATATACTTTGTCTAGTGCTCCTGGTTTAGTGGCTGGTTTATATGGAGCCTTCTAATAGGTGAGCTATATAGATAATTTGCACTAACATTGTCACAATGAAACGATATACTTTGTCTAGTGCTCCTGGTTTAGTGGCTGGTTTATATGGAGCCTTCTAATAGGTGAGCTATATAGATAATTTACACTAACATTGTCACAATGAAACGATATACTTTGTCTAGTGCTCCTGGTTTGGTGGCTGGTTTATACATCAGTTAAAGTCAAAAGTGATGGTATTCGAGAAGGAGGAAAGTAAGACAACGTGTGAAATACTAGTAGGCAAAGAATGTTTGGAACAAGTAGATGAGTTTGCATATTTGGGAAGTATGTTCGATAGAAGAGGGAATGTTGAGAAATATATCGAGAGGAGAATGACTGCGGAGAATAAGGTGAACGGTGCTTTGAATGTACTAATTTCTAATAGAAATATGTCTACCGAAGCAAACCTAGCGGTACATAATGGAGTCCTGATACCGACACTGATATATGGAAGCGAAGCCTGAAGCGGGCAGAAGAGGAATGAAAGTATATTGAGTGTAGTGGAGATGAGATCCCTTAGATATGTGTGTGGCAAATCCATTTATGATAGAGTAAAAAATGAAGATATAAGGAATGAATGTAAAGCTGATCTTAGCATAATTATTATAACAGAATTTAAAAAGAGTCGCTCGGGTGGTTTGGGCATGTTGAGCGAATGAATGAGGAAAAAATGGTAAGAAAGATATATGATGCAAGCGTTGACGGCGCCAGAAAGAGAGGGCGACCGCGGAAGACGTGGCGTGACCAGATTAACCAGATGCGGGAAGATGGTCCCGCTAGAAGCCTCAACAACCGTCGAGCTTGCAAGCGAAGATGATATGTACGGCAGGACAGTGAATGGACACCCACCGCTTTCCCAGGACCGTTTTATGAGCGAAAGCTCCCATATCGGCCCTACTCAACCGTCGCCAGGTTGACAATTTTTTACTCTAAAGGCCGTCTCCGTGTCACGTCGTGTAAAGGGCGACGGGACCCGCAACAGTCCATTCACTGTACCTCCTCCACATATCACACTTTATTAGGAAATATCAAAGAAAAAAAAAACATAAAAATCGATGTATGGCTGGACAGCAGAGCGCGGCGCTCTATACTCCCCGCCTACCCCCACGGGGAAACGGCGCGATGGTAGGTAAGCAACCGTAACCTGATTTTACGCCCACTGCGTGCCGCTGTTATTCAGCTTAGTTTAAACATTTTCTCAGAGTCCACCAGACCTCTCAGTTTGAGGTCCGCGCTGGTTGCGCGGTCACGGGGACCTCGGAACCAATTCGGTGTTATTTAATTAAAGTCCGCAGATGAATCTTTCAAATATTCGAGGGACCCTCAGAATCTAATTAACGGCGAGGCGTTCAGGGTAGGACCCGAAATTCCGGCGCTCGATGGCCGCGGAGCTTGTCTATGCCCCGGCGAGGTATTTATGATTCCCGCTCGTTCGCATTTCAAATTTGAATTTCCCGCTCGAATTCCACGTCCAACGGACAAGGGGCGGCCACGCCGGGCGAGCACGGACGCCCCTGCAACCACGTCTTAACGTTAATACATAGGTTATTAGTGATTTATTGGTTCACTCGAACTTTCCATTTCAGTTTGCAAAGTTTCAATTTTGAACTAGAGTTCCTATCTATTCTGTGACAAGAGCGAGCCACTAATAAGCGAGTGTGTTTGATTGTTAGCTTTGAGCATGCTTATTTATAAACATCCTTAAAATAAGCATGCTAATAACGAGCAAGCAAGCAAGTCCACTTGGCTTTGTTCTGCGCTCTTGTAATTTTTTTTTTTAAATAAATAGAGATGCGAACACGGAATACGTGTCACATCAATATTCTTACTATTTTCAAACTAAGCTAAACGCTTGTTCTATGAAAATAGGACTAACTTCCTAGTCTGGGCTGAGATTCGAACCCGCGACCATTGGATCACGAGGCGAGTGTCCTAACCACAAGACCAACAATTCCTTCACAAATATTCAAACGGTCAAACTCCTTTATTGTTCTCTTGTTAGAAGTCAAATCGAATACAACTCATCTATCTGGTGTCCCTATTACAATGCTCATGTTCATACAATAGAAAGAATTCAACATAAATTTTTACGCTACATAAATTTCCGTCTCCATATCCCAATAGAAAATCTTAACTATACAAACTTATTATATTTTACCGGTTTATTGCCACTATCGGACAGGAGAGTTTTATCCGATCTGATTTTATTATATAAAATTGTAAACTCGCATTACCACAGCCCTGAAATTTTGTCCTTAATAATGTTCCATGTACCCAGTCGAACTACTCGAGTGCCGACGCCTTTTTACTGTGACAATACTAGAACAAATGCTCACTACAACTCGCTAGTACCTAGAATACACAGGTTAGATAACAATTATACAAACATAGTGGACGTGTTTGGTTCTGGCCTGTCACAGTATAGGGGCGCGATACTGAGAGCGCTTCATTCCGCCATAATGTAAATTATATACACTTTTTTTTTTTTGTTTTTCTCTCTGTTTATATTATTTTTGCAAATAACTGTTATATACCTACATATGTAAAAGCCTATTTAGGCGTAAATGATTGAATAAATAAATAAGAAGAAGAAGTGTGTACAGTTGTTAGGGCATGCTAGTTTTGAGCATGTTTATGAGCGTGCCAGTAATAAGCATGTGTATCTGTATCTTTATGCAATCAATTGCAAAAGTTGGCCAAAAATATCACCAAACGTGAAGACTAACGTTCGTTTATTAACAACACGGTCACTGATATTTTAAACACGAAGGAGAGAACATATTACACCAAGATTATTTTCGAAAATATGTAAAAACACTAATAACCTCGCAGGACTATATTGCTGTCTTGATTATGGGTCGAAAATGGAGATATGCGACATCTAAGTTTGCAACGTGCGGTAGATGGAATAAAGAAAGGAGTGCTGAGATGGTTTCGTCACGCGGAACGTATGAACGAGGAAAGGATGGTTAAGAAAATATGTGAGGCGAGTGTTGACGGCAACAGGAATAGAGGGCGTCCGCGAAAGACCCGGCGCGATCAGGTACTGCAAGTATTTGAGGATGGCCCTGTTAAAAGCCGCAACAACCGTGGAACGTGTACGAGAAGATGTACGAATGTGGCCGAAGCAAAAGTGGTGTGCCAGGATAGAAGAGTGTGGCGTTCAGTCCTCTCTGCCTACCCCTGCGGGGAAACGGCGTGATGGTTAGTTAGTTGGTTAGTTAGTAAGTTTGCATTTTTTTCAATATTTCTGACTCATTTTTTGTAAAACGTGTGATTATCATTACAGTAACATATATCGAATGTGAAAAATTCATTCCTTGTTTAATATGTATGTACAGATCCACAAATTCATTTAACACAAACTATCACCACATTGACATTTTCAACGCAACAATAAGAAACATAAAACAAACAATATCTACACAATCGCACCCAAACTAATTTGTACATTATATCTTCCCTTCTACTCCCGTCCCACATTCCCCTCCACCCTCTCCATTCGTTATTAATGTATGTTAAAGTAAATTTTTAAATTCAGTGGAATTTTTTTAAGATTGTTTTAAAATAAATAAATAAACACACAAATACACACACTCACACAAACTCACTATTGGACATGTTTTTTCTTATTTTTTTATCGATTGTATATATGTGTTTTCTTGTAATTGGCCCAAAACTCTGTACATCAATTATTGTTTTTTTTCAAGATTGATTAATTATATGGCTGTAAGAAAACCAATAAATGAAAAAAAAAAAAAAAAATAACAGAATTTGCGACAAAGAAAACATTGTCTCGGAAAGAAAAACAGTGCTGGATGCACTCATAGCTAACGGACACTCTCCGAACGTACGGACATCGAGAAAACGATCTATCACATGCGATGTTCCAAGAAATAAAGCGTACTTACCTTACATCAGAGGTCTTGCTGACAAAATCAGCCGGGTGTTATTGAAAATTAATATAAAAACAGTTTTCAGCCCCCATAGTTCGATCTCATGTATGTTAGATAGTGTAAAAGATAGCACACCGTTCGAGTCTCCAGGTGTATACAGAGTGCCATGCGAGTGTGGAGCGTTCCACATAGGATAAACCAAACGCAATATCGCTACACGATTGAAGGAACATATTGGAGCAATTAAAAACAACAACTCCAATATATCGGCAATCTGCGAACATGCATCCAAAGGGAATCTCTGTCACTTCATCAAATTTGACAAGACGAAAATCTTATCAACAGAACCGCACCTCATACTAGGGATGGGCGTTGAATGGACGGACTAGTTGAAATCAACCGTTGACGTTGCATCGACGCGTCGACAGTTTACGTTTATCGCATGGACTAGTTGAATTCGTAGACGGCGGACGGCGGACGCCGCGGACGGTGGACGATTCGAGATTCAACATGCAAAGCAACGAGCGAGAGCAAGACAAAACGTCTCCGTTTATTTCTCTCTCATCTCTCGCTGCCGACTTGTAGACGCCATAGACGGCTCGACGGATAATTTCATTTCAACTCTAAAGTACACGATCATAGGGTGCAGATCTGTGTATACGAACTATGACAAAGATTTGAAATTTGAATGCGTGCGTAGGGAGAGATAGTCTTAATAAGCTATTATCTATTATTTTTTACTTGATTTTTTGCGATGTGCACGTGCGACGTTTCGGTGAATTCCCAATTTTACGCTGTATAAAATAAAACAATTCTGTTTAATTATTTTATTTTTTATTGTACTATTATTAATTAACAGGCCGGCTAAATAATTTTCTAAAATCAATATTTTATTCGAACGATCTCGACTTCTTATATCTACGTGAAAAGGGATGGTAAAATTTAATTATTGTGTTATTTCGTTACTTTTCAACTTTAGCATATAAATGATAAACAAACTTGTAGGGAATAAAATTTTCTATACCTAACTATGATCCTTATTCAGCAGTCCAACATTAATTATTGTATATGTAATATAATCTTGAATTCAGGTTTAATTAATTTTTATTAAAAATTCCCTATTTTCAACTTTATAGATAAAAAATAAATCTATTACCACTTTTTATTGGTTTTTTACATGTTTCGGGAACAATGTTTCTTTTCTCAGATTGAGCCTTAAACTAAAGTTGGCAAATAATACAGATATATTTATTTATTAATAATTTCACCACAAAGTGAAAGCCTGACTTTGAAAGATGTATTCTTCAATAAATTTCTAGATAACATCTCAAGTGTAAAGTATTTTTAAATGATGTACCGGCAACGGTTGAGCCGTCGAGCAGCGTCGCGTCGAACCGTAGACAGTTAACCATCGTCCCGATGTTTAGATAGAACGTCCGCGACGTCCGCGTAACGAAGTTGACGCGTCAACTAGTTGACGAATTCAACTAGTTGATCGTCTCGTCGATGGACAGACGTAGACGGTCTCGTTTCGTCGACGGTAAATACGTCGACGACCCATCCCTACCTCATACCCAGATTAGTGAGGGAGTCCATTGAAATATACAAACATATATACAAATCCCAATTTCAATAGATATGACAGTTACAAACAATCAAGTATTTGGCGCCCTGTTCTTACGACATTGATTCAACCCTTGAGAGACGTCGCAGTAAAGTCCGCCGACGTAACTAGTACATACTGCACACTGGCGACCTCTATTGTAGAAGAACACTCCACAACAAAGTGCATATAATTTGCGGCCTCGAAAGCCGTAATCAGTCCGCCCTCTACCTCCGCGAGTAGAGGTCGTCCTCCTGGTGACGCTGAATAAGAATTCAACGAAACGTCGAGAACGTTTCTCGGAAAAACATACGGTTCGTATAAAATATCGGCAACTATTTACAGTTAAATGTAATGATACTTTACATGGCATAACATGCGCATTCATACAATACACGTCAAGTGCCGATACGAAAGATATGTCTCTGGACGGGTGGATATATTCTTCTTCTCGGCGTACACGGATTTAACATGTAATTCGTGTCTTCATTCACATCTAAGCAAAGACTGTGCACGGTAAAGAAAAATGGCTCCAATTCGAAACAGCAGCAGAAATAACTATGGAAGATTCGATTGCGAACTCCCTATGTGAGTTATTTATTTATATATCTTTATTTAGTTAATGATAAATTGTTTATCATTAGCTAATATTAAGAAACATATATATATATATATATATATATATATATGTATACTAATTAAATAATTAAATAAATAATGTTTCTCTTCATACATTTTCCATTATTATGTGACGTTTACATTCTTGTTTGAAGATGTTGAATCTGCTTAGCTTCCTCACATCTTCTGGCAGGCTATTGTACTCATTTATTCCCTCGTAGTAAATACAGTTTTGTGTGTTTGTCTTTTTTCTATTTGGAATACTTATTTTGTTTGCATTTCTTGTATTATGTCTATGTATCTCTGTGTTATATTTGATCTTATTTTTAAAACATTTTGGCATTTTGTCGTTTAATATTTTGTGAATGAATATCGTTGTATTTAATTTAAATCCTTGTTTTATATTAATCCAATTTAAATCTGATAACTTCTTTTTAATTTTGGAATATTTATTTCTCTGCAGAATTTATCCTCACTGTTGAATTTGTAATTTTTTTATATCTCCTTCGTTACATAGGTACAAAATAGTGGGGCAATATTGAAAATGAGGAGCAATGATTGATTTATATATTGTTATCGCTGTTTCTTTAGTTAATTTTGGTCGTATTCTTCCTAAGAATGATACTTTTTTGCAATTTTAAGTTGGGGCTCGCAGTTTGCGCAGTGTGGCTATCAGTTAGGGGTCTCACCTTTCCTTAATACCTACCCCCTCTAAGCTCTGCGTTCACGGAGGATATTAAATTATATCGCTCGTCCATTTTGTGAAAAAATATGTATTCGATCCGTCGTCTTAAGAATTGCAGTATCTGCGGTTTTACCCAGCTTACAAATCGCCTATTTAATTATCTGGCAACGAATATAACAACGAATAATTCTGCGGAGGAAAAAAACAACCAAATGAGTCAATAAAATCGAGTATTGAATTAAGTATGCAATGTTGTTCTTGAGATACATGTCTAGCAAGGAAAAATTAGATAAGTCGGAGAATAGAATAAAGTGCGACTATTTTTTGAAAAAGGACAAATGTCATGATTAATTATTTGAAAAATTCATTAGTCAAGTTGGTTTAACATTCTTGTACAAAAAATAAAACTGCCGGTGCAAAAATTGTTTTTTTAAGAGATATTTCGTAAACAAACGAAATTCCAAAATCGTGTTTTGGCTCTCCTGAAAACCTGCATTTCATGACTCATTCGATTTTTCCTTTTGCCCCTAGAATTATTTACTATTGTTTTAAAAAATATCGAACTTTTGGTCGCAAAAACATATTTACTACATTTGTAAAATCTTCCCATCTTGACATTTGACAGATAACAATTTACATCTTTCTCCCTCCCTCTAAATCTATCTCATATAGAAACTTACAGAAACAAACACCGACGTAAAGCTGTATCGTTTATTTTTAATTTTCATTATCAAGTGTTGGGATAAAGATCTTAAAGATGCAGATATATCTGTCAAAAAATGTCAAGATGGGAAGATTTGAATACGCGGTAACGCCGAACGTGGTCATGACAAGTTTAGCCATGATATATCATCTGGACACTGTGGATGAAGAAATTAATACGATTGTAAGAAACAATCTTTCTTATATCATCTTTTAATACAGTGTATTTGAGCCGTAGAATTACAAAATCCGCTCTGGACATTTTTAATTTTTATTATCGTCTATTAAGTGTTGAGATAAAGATCTTAAAGATCCAGACATTGTTATTTTTAGAATCGGGCCGTAAGTACTTCTGCCGTAAATAAACAAACACTGACCTGACCGCGGCTTTCTGTTCATATCAGTTGTTTTCATCCTGTATTACATTTTACAAAAGTGAGGATCCGGGACACGGCACCCCTCACATGAATTATTATTTTTTTTTAAATATTTTTTATTTATTATTACACGCTTTTATTATTTTAAGTATAAAGTAATAGTGGCAAAGTACGTATTGACGGCAAAAATGACATCCACATTTTATCTAAAATTTATTTCCACCGGGTCAAATTTTCAACTTTGGAAACAGGAAAAAGAAAATATTAACATTTTGCAGAATTCTGTCGAAATTGCTCGCTTCAAAATTCAACTTAAATCTCGACATTTTTTTGCACAATGAAGTCGTCTCCCCACGTTCCCACACACGGCAAAAAAAGGTTTTAAAAAACCTTCGAAGCCTTCGCCGCGTGAACTCGGAACCTTTTGACAACCGGAAAAGCTTCATTTCGTTGTGAACTATGGCGGGAATATAGTTCATTGGAAGGGCGAATTGAAATAAGGCGAGAGTATATTTCAGAGAATGATTCGATGAGTTGAAAACTATCTCCTGCAATGCTTCCGGCGGTTGATTGTGTTGTAAATATTGTCGAGCGCTGGGAAACCGGTGACAAATATTTATATATAAATAAAACAATATTATTGTAAACCTGCAATTTCAGAACAAACTTCTGTGAATTATTAACAAATTTATTAATCAACTAGCTGGTCGTACCCGGCGTTGCACGGGTTGAGGATTAAGTAAAAAATAAGTTTGTGAGGGAAAACAAAGGGTCCGCTGTTCTCTAAAAAACAATGTTTCCATCTAATGTTAACATAAGTTATTGTAACATAACTGTAATACTTAGATATATAGTATCGCAGACTTTTTTGTAGATATTAATGTCCTCTATAAAACTGTAGTACATTACTTTGCTCTATTGGCAATAATTTCCGCAGCGTACGCAATGTAAGGTTTTTTTTCGTAATTTTTTCACACGTTGGGTTACATTATCGAAGTTTTCATACGGATCCCTAACATTTTTGAAAATATTCTAAAGCCTATGTTTATCAGGGATAATGTAGGATTCTGAATGTGAAAGAATTTTTCAAATCGGTCCAGTAGTTTCGGAGCCTATTCAATTCAAACACACAATCAAATCTTTCCTCTTTATAATATTAGTATAGATTAGAAAAGACACACAAAAAAATCAAATTCACGAAAAAATTTTTTAGCTGCTACCGGGATTCGAACCAACGGACCTCCACTCTATCCGGGAATGGCGCGTTATCCAATTTCGCCACGGCAGCTTGGTAAATTACCGTAAATTCTTCAACCTTATATTTATATAGTATCTTTTTAATTGATCAACACACACATTATTGGATTTTTTAAAGCAATCCACTTAAATAATATGATATTATTTTTAAGGAAATTTAAAATGAATTAAATTTTAATAAATATTATTATTGAGTTCTGCAAGTAAGGCGTTATTTTAAATGTGACAGCTGTTTCGGCTTGGTAAGCCATTATCAAACAGTTTGTCAATCTAGGTCATTATCAAACAGTCTGTCAGTCAGTCAATCCGTCAACTATTAATGTTTACTTTTATATTAATCATTATTTATATATATTTATTTATTTTTAAGTGTTTTAATGAGTGTTCATTTCTTTTTAAAATATTTTTTATTTCTATCTATTATTTTTTTGGTTTATTTTACCTTCTTATCTTATTCATCTGGTATTTTGGATAAATTATCTTTATTTTTTTCAAAGGTTTTTAATTATTACTGTTTGCTTATATACTAAGCATTGTTATATATATATATTTTTTTTATTTTTTATTATGTTATTTTTTTTATATGTTTTATATATATATAAAAGAGTTTTTATGATTGCTGATTTTTCTTGAATATGTTTTATTTATTTTATTTTTATTTTTTACTACTTAATTTTCAAGAGGAACGGAATCTCTCAACGACAGATTAAGTATCAATCTGACTCCTTATTTAAATAAAGAATTTTAACATTGATTTTGTTCAATTATTAATAATTAAGTTCAAATACAAATTATGGTTAGATACTGAGAAAATGCGCCGAAGTCACCGGTATAAAAAACTCAGACATATATATTTATTTTTATTTCTTCTTTTTCTTCTTCCTCAACCTTCATCTCTCCACTGCTGGATATAGGCCTCTTCCATATCCTCATGTCATGTGTTTGTGCTAAACTAAATAAAATAAAAATTAACAAACATCTTGACAAAAAAATCAGAATGTAAACAAACATTCGTAAATGAACGTGTGTAAAAAAAAAAACAAAACAATAATATTTCCCGTACGGTAAAATAAACCTTCCCAACAAAAGAATGAAAGCAAAAAAGTATATAAGAAGCTTACATACTTAATCTGTATATTTTCTTCATATCGTGCCCGCTCCCATCATTGCTCCGTACGGTTTATTTTCGCTTGCACCCGTGCGGAAACGCTAATAGGATATTCTGGACAAGTCGTTACGGGAATCTGAGCCTTAACGCACGGTCGGCTTGGGAGACGATTCCGGTTACGGGCCACATTATATAGAAATGATTTTTAATATAAGTATTTAATGTTATGGTAGACCGATTTTTGTGGCAAAATGGCCATGGACCATGGACCGATGGACCCTCCAATGGGTTCCGAAACGTCGGCCAGAAAGGTTGTAAAAAGACGGCATAATACCCCACGGTGCAGATGCCGTATTTCGTATCCGAAAAATACTGTCCCTACACTTTGAGGGTCCATAATTGAATGGAGAATCTTGGATCCAAATTCATTGATTTATAACCCAATTAATTAATCAATTAGAAAGACATACAGAAAAATCAAATCCACGTTAAAGTATTTGGATGCTACCGGGATTGGAACCACGGATCTGCTCCTATCCGGGGCAGGCGCGTTATCCAATCACGCTATAGCGGCCTCTTATATGTCAATATGGGGAATAGCCCGTTACTTGACATATTCCCCATTTCGGCGTCCACTTCTCAATTACCCCCACCATAGCTGTAGCCATGCCCCCGTTCAAAAGTTGATTTGTTTGCTAGAATAGATAATGGATAGTTAGTTTGCGTCCGTCCTGATGAAGATACAGTGGTACCGAAACCGGTAGACTTAGAGTTACTAGTTAAGTGGTTAATTAAAAATTGTTTAATAAAAATTAAACATTTAGAAAATGTTTTCTCCAGGGTTACTTCATAATTAATTATTTAGATTGTTTATTACTATTATACAGTCCACAAATATCATTTTAATTTACCATCCATCAATCTTCCATAGCGTGTTTTTATTAATATAAATAATTAACTAATTAGTGTATATTATAGATATCTCACAGAGACGAAACTGTATTAATTATGGGAAAGTAGGTATAGAAGTCATTTGGGTGTACACAGACCTGTCTTTTTATGGTTGGCTTAAGTG
>JADDOH010010062.1:0-19778 GCA_016648135.1 Agrypnia vestita | reverse complement strand
AATGAAAAACTTGAAATATCGCGTTATTTACGAGTACGAGTTCCACCGTGGCACCAGTGCTGCAGAAACGGCTCGAAGGATTAATGATGTGTATGGCGACGGTGCTGCAAAAGAAAACACAGTGCGTTTTTGGTTCCAACGTTTCCGTTCTGGAAATTTCGACCTGCAGAATAAGCCCCGTGGACGGCCGGAGACCAAAGTTGATAATGAAGAATTGAAGGCTATTGTGGAAGCGGATCCATCGCAAACCACATCCGAGTTAGCTGCAGGCTGCGGTGTTAGTGATAAAACTGTTTTAATCCACTTGAAGCAAATTGGTAAGGTGAAAAAGCTTGAAAGGTGGGTACCTCACGAATTGAGTGAAGCAAATCAACAAACGCGCGATGACTGCTGCGTTGCATTACTCAACCGGCACAATAATGAAGGGATTTTAAATCGAATCATTACCTGTGATGAAAAGTGGATCCTGTACGATAATCGGAAGCGCTCATCGCAATGGCTGAACCCTGCCGAACCAGCCAAACCATGCCCCAAGCGAAAATTGACTCCAAAAAAGTTACTGGTGAGCGTTTGGTGGACTAGTGCTGGTGTCGTTCACTACAGCTTTCTTAAATCTGGCCAGACGATTACGGCAGATGTCTATTGTCAGCAACTGCAAACCATGATGGAAAAGTTAGCTGCTAAACAACCGAGGCTGGTTAACCGCTCTAGGCCACTGCTGCTTCATGATAACGCTAGACCACACACTGCACAACAGACGGCTACCAAATTAGAGGAGCTTCAATTGGAACGTCTAAGACATCCCACAGTGAATCTCCCGAGTGACCTTGCCCCAACAGATTACCATTTTTTTCGAAATTTGGATAACTTCTTGCAAAGGAAAAAATTCAACTCCGATGGGGCAGTCCAAACCGCCTTCAAAGATTTTATTGATTCCCGTCCGAATGGTTTTTTTAGTAAAGGGATCAATGAACTACCTATGAGATGGCAAAAGTGCATAGATAGCAATGGTACATACTTTGATTAAATAAATATATTATAATAAAAAAAATCGGCTTTATGTTCCTCCCATACTAAACGCCAATTTCATATGTAAGGACCTAATATTTACTTGATATATAAATATTATAAAATACATAAATTTTTTTTTTTTTACTTCCCTCTACTTTCGAACATTCAACATTCACACACATTTTCAGGAACCAATTATGTGCGAAAGTCGAGGTCCGCCTGTATAACTTTATTATCATTGAACATTTCTTAATTATCTTAGTACGGATTCAAGATAATGAAGTAAACTTTATGCGTATAAAAAAACATTGTGTACATCATATAAATATTATTTAAAGAAAATTAAACATTTTAATAACACAAACACAGTGATTAGAAAAAAAATCGAACTAAAGACAAATTTAAAAACATGAAAAACAATTTAAAACTCGTTTAGGTGTGAAGATTAGCGCAAATGCAGCAAACTTAACTATCCGCGCATATCAAGGCAGCCAACTGAAGAAAGTACTTACTTACCATCACGCCGTTTCGCCGTGGGGGTAGGCAGAGAGAATAGAGCGCCACACTCTTCTGTCCTGACATACAACTCTCGCCTCATCCACATTCATACATCTTCGCATGCAAGCTCGCCGGTTGTTTAGGCTTCTAACGGGACCATCTTCCAGTATCTGGTTGATCTGGCCATACTACGTCTTCTGCGGTCGCACTCTCTTTCTGGCGGCATCAACACTTGCATTATATATCTTTCTTACCATTCTTTCCTCATTCATTCGTTCAACATGCCCAAACCATCTGAGCGATCCTTTTTTAATTTTATTAATTATGCCAAGATCAGCTTTACATTCATTCCTAATATCTGCAATCTTTGCTCTATCATAAATTGATTTGCCACACATACGTCTGAGGGATCTCATCTCCACTGTATTCAATCTACTTTCGTTCCTCTTCTGCCAGCTCCAGGCTTCGCTTCCATACATCAGTGTTGGTACCAGAATTCCATTATGTACCGCTAGTTTAGTTCTATTTGAAACTATTGCGTTCAAAGCACTGTTCACCCTATTCCCCGCAGTCATTCTCCTTTCGATATCTTTCTCAACATTCCCTCTTTTATCGAACATACTTCCCAAGTACACAAACTCATCTACCTGTTCCAAACATTCATTACCTACAAGAATTTCACACGTTGTCTTACTTTCCTCTTTCTCGAAAACCATTACTTTTGACTTGTTTACGTTCATAATAAGGTCACTGTCCTTGCATACATCATACATCCTGCTTACTAGACTCTGTAAGTCCTGTTCGCCATTTGCCATTAATACTGCATCATCCGCGTACAGTAAACAGCATACAATCAAATCACTCATTTTCGCTCCTACATTCATACATTCCAATTCTTTCACGCAATTATCCATATACAAGTTGAACAGCCATGGAGACATTAACCAACCCTGTTTGACACCTTTTGTAATATCAAACCATGGTGTGAATGATCCATTGATTCTTATACATGCGGTACTTCCTTCGTAAAGGGATGCAATTGCGTGTATAAGTTTATTATTCACCTTGTAACCAGAGAGTACTTTCCATAACCTTCCTCTTATAACTCTATCATACGCCTTTTGCAGATCTACAAATGCACAGAAAAGCTTTTGGTTTTTCGCTAAAAACTTTTCCGTCATCACTCGTAGAGAGAAGATCTGATTTATGATGATACCTTTTCTTTCGTCACCGACCTTACTCTTTCTATCAAAATTCTTCCATACAGTTTGCCAACCGAACTCAAAAGACTGATTACCCTGTAGTTACCGCATTCCATTCTCGACCCTTTACGTTTGTAGAGAGGCGTAATAACTGCTCTTCTCCAGTCTAAAGGGGTGTGGCTCTCCTTCAAACATTGATTAAAGAGTGTATGAAGCCACGTAACTACTAATGGGCCACCAGCCTTGATATATTCGGCAGCAACGTTATCATACCCCACAGCCTTACCATTCTTCAAATGCTTTATTGCACACTTGATTTCTTCCATACTTATCTCGCTGACTTCATTTCCGTCATTCATACATATTTCTGTGAGTATCTCGCTGGATTCTTCTGTTACAGTCCCCTCGCTCTCATATGTTTCCTGAAAATATTTCATCCATCTATCTTTTATTCCATCCTCACTCATTAACCCTCCACTCATTTCTCCATCCACTGACTTTATAGCTTTCATACCATTTGCTTTGCCTTCCGCCCCGCATCGAGATTTTTTCACCTCCTTCCAGAAAAGTTTGATTTTTTCCCCGAAATTCTTAAGAAAGTATACGCAGAATTCCCCAATTTTAGGGATCGCGACACAATATGTATAGAAAAGGGGCATTCCATAAGGTACCGTGAATTGATTGCGAAATACGCCAAGAATCGTAAAACTTACGAAAATGCCATTAATTTTGTGAAAACTGTCTGTTTTGTGAAAAATCATATCGAAAACGCAATGTTTATTATGCTAATACAAAGATCGCGACATTTCAAAGTACCCGATATTGACATATTTGTTGTTCTCACTTGCGAAAAAACTGGAAATATTTTTTCAATTTCGTCAAATTTCAAAATAAATTCGAATTACGCCAACTAAAATGTATTGATTTGCGGGGCAAGAAGCTAAAAAATATTTACCGGTATTTTCGAATTATCGGGGTTAATTTACTATGAAATTCATAATTTGGGACTTATAAGTTTTAAAAATTTCGAATTATGGCGAATTTCCAATTATCGGGGTTCGAATTAATG
The DNA here is from genome assembly GCA_016648135.1 of Agrypnia vestita. Taxonomy (NCBI): domain Eukaryota; kingdom Metazoa; phylum Arthropoda; class Insecta; order Trichoptera; family Phryganeidae; genus Agrypnia; species Agrypnia vestita. The sequence continues at coordinate 15,998 of JADDOH010010062.1, read as the reverse complement.
GAGTTTTGCTGTAGCTCAAATTAAAATATTGAAAAAGATATAGTCTTTAACTTAATTTTTTACGAAGTGCTGACTTTTTATCTTTTTAGTGATTTTTTCTTATTATGTATCTTATCTCAACAAAAGTTCAAACATAATTTAATAAGATTTTTTTAATTTTGCAATTCATATATTTTTATTTAAATATAAATACTTAAGAGTATATTTCCTGAATTATGTTTGCTTTCTTTTTTTTACAGATATTTGCTATTAAAAAAATGTGGTGCATGTACTTATGTACGAGCGTTACAAGTTGTACTTCTTTGGCACACATAAAAAACCATGTATTAAAACAATATTAAAGCAAAAACTATACAATTGTAAAAATATACATTACCACGACCATAGTGCGTTCCTTTAAGGGGTTACGTGTAGTCAGAGGCACAAAAAATAGACATTTTCAAGATTTTTTTTTGAACGGTTGTGTAATGTTTTGTTTCAATACATAATATCAACATTTTACACTATATTTTATGTAATTATACTGAAAATTTCAAATAAAATTATTAATACTGGGCCACGATAGAAGCTCAATTCTTGACCCCCATCTTGCAAATAGTGCCTCGCGATGGCCATCAGTGCTTCTTAGTGGTTTATCTAAATTTAATGAAACAAAAAAAAATTAGTAGTTTAATAGTTTATGTTGTGCTTAATCGAAACTTTTTTATTTTTTTTCAAATTTAGCAAAATGGCGGTCTTTGAGAGCTTAATTATGAATTTTGAGGGAAAAAATCACTCATTTATTATTCGTAAAAAAAAAGTTTAAGTCAAAAAAACCTTTGATTAAGCACAAGTTTTTAATGCTAAAAATATGAAGTTTAAATTTCATTTAAATCTGTTGAGTAGTTTTTAAAATATTGTGGTCACCATTTTTGAAAATGTTTTTTTTTGAGGAAAACACGTTTAAAGTTTTATACATAAATAATTAAAACAGTTTAAAAAATTACTTACATAGAGTTGTCTATTTCTGGTACATATAATAGATCTTATGCCGATGTGTAAGCATCCAAGATGTCGATTTGTTTTTGTCTACGTCTCATTCTGTCTCGAGGGACCTGATTTGTACGTTGGTCAGCAATCTTTGTGCGCTCTATATCGAGTTTTTCAGCATACCAGCGTGCATTAGGCCCACAATTTAATCCTATTGCATCGGCAATCATTAATCTTCCTTGCATACTTTCATGACGTCTCATTATAAATTTTTGAAAATGATTATAATACATGCACAACTACCAACTACCTATCCACTGCTGGGTTTCACTGCCACTGAAATACTAACACTAAATCAAATCTCAGTTAGCCTAATGGGTCTTATGTCTAAAAGTAGAAGTATAAAAGAAATTTCGTACATTATTCTTAGAATTACTCAGGTAAAAACCACGTTTTGTAGCAGCTGCCCCGTTTGTCAGCCCGGCCGGCTCAACTGACGTCCACGTCAGTACGGGCAGCAGTAGAGGGCTCTATAATTAACGTTGGATATCTTTAAAACTAATAACTGGATCGAGTTGATATTTTCACAAAATATTTTTGAAACATTTTACTTTAAGAAAATATTTTTTAAAAAAATGATTTTTTGAAAATCCTGACTACACGTAACCCCTTAAGGTTTTGCAGTTGACGTCGTCATCTCCATTATTAAAAAGCTGATGCCAAGAATCACATAGTAATTATAAGGTTCTACCAGCGGACATTTCCAAACTGATGATATTCTGTCAAACACAGCTGAGCGCAGTCAAACATCGACAATAACATGAAATACAGAAATCTGTATGAGAAATCCTTTTTTGGCAATTCGATTACACAGCTAAAATCGCAATTCAATTCAATTATTCGTCGGCTTTTGAATTGAGCATTTTTATGATTTCTGCTCGATTCAAGATGTTTGACAATACATTTTTACATACTTAAATTTCACTAACAATTAACTTCATGGTCTCACATTTCCGCTATGTGCGCAACGCAACGTACAATAAAAAATTTATCCTAAATGCCCCAATAGAAGTATAACTTCATAAAACCCCAGTCTGTGTGACATCAAAAGTATTGGTTGAATTTTTTCTTACTGCTCTTTCCTTTATTTATGATTATTGTTATTATTGGTTCTTATATCGTTCGTATTGTAATATATTTATTTCTGCTTTTATTTAAAGTGTTTGTAAGTGCATTAGTATATTTAATGTTTTTTAATGAATATCCCTTGGGTTTTAAGATTCATTTGTTTGTCTTTCTTTCATTGCATGTAAATTATTAATCAATGTTCTTGAGTCCATGAAGATAGTCAAAGCTCATATTCATCACAATTTTGCTCTCTTCTTTACGTTCTTCTTCAACATGATCTGATTGTTATTTTTTAACATAAACGTCATAATTTTTCACTATTTGACCTTAGCTCTGCGTCCGATTTGGAGAATTAAGTAACAAAGAAAGGACACCAAAATATCATAATAATTCTTAGATCACCTTGAAAATGTAGCTGTGCTAATTTGTTGTTTATCTTAAAATAATTTGTAATGAATATTTAAGTTCAAGCGTTGTGAATTTTAAATTAAAAACAGAAGTTTTAGCTTATTTCATATGCAATATCATTATTTACATAAAAATAAAGTTCTTAATTAATTTTACCAGAGAAATCTTCTGCCTTAATTCGCTTTGGCCAATGAAATATGCTCATTGTTATCTTCATGGATGGAATTGTTAGTCAATTATGTATTTCATTATTCACAGTTTTTAAATGCACTTGAGGTGAGTACTCACTAAAATGGCACTACATAAATTATCCAATTATTATTATTTTTAAAGTTTGGAATAAATTTTTTTATGAATAGTTTATCTTTTTTACGCATTACTGCTTTCGTAGTGTTTTATAACTTTTGCGTAGTAACAAATTACTCTGTCAAATATATTTTTTATTTTTTTACTCTCCCATGATACGTCAATTTTTATTTTTTTATTTATACTTAATAAATTTATATATTTCCGTTATTTTTTATATAAGATGAATGAAAATAATTAAATCATTTTTGTTAAAGACCATAAGAATATTTTTATATTAAATCCTGAAACTTAAGGTACAGAAAGGGTCATTTTTGACAGTCAAAAATGAAATCTTTTTTAATGAGAATATTGATATATTAAATGGTCCCTCATTTTATATTGTACAAGTGTGGGAATATAATTGCTACTAGTGGCGCAAGTTTATAAATATATATATGCATTATGAAAGATTTTTTTCGGGAACTAAGAAACCGATTAGTCATCTCTCAAGTGTCAGAGAGACTTGCTTGATAATGGTTATCCCAGTATAATCGAAATATAATAACGTTTTTGTAAATCCGTGAAATTCCCGAAAAAGTCTTTCATAAAGCATATACCTATTCGCGAAAACTTCTATTTAAACACATATATATATATTATTGTTAAGTAAATATAGTGATCATACTTACATAGTACGAGTGGAATAGTAGTAATAATAAACAGTGATTTCAGTGCCTGGTAAATAATTTAGGTTTTATAAATAATTTTATATTTTAATAAAGTAAAGTTTGCTTCAATATTGTTATTAATTCATCAAATATTTTTTAATAAATTAGTTTTATATAAACGTGTCAAATTCTCTAAATAAAGAAGAAGAATGAAATCACTGAAAGGAGTTTAGTATATTTGTTTAACGGGATTTTTACTTAAAATATGTTATTTCATACAGCTCAACGGTAAAGACACTAATCTAAAACATAAATGTAATACATATATGAAAATGAGTTGATATTGTTATAAAGTATTCATTCCTCAGTCATAAGAGTGCATCTGAAAATGAGATGTTTGTAAAATTCTTGAAATTTTGTTATTTAACCTGTTCCAGGCCAGAGTTGTGTATACACACACGACTTGGGCATGAAATAGGTTAAGCTCGATGGCAATGTACAGAGATATTTAATATGTTGGTGCGAAAATATAGGCAAACTTATAGGTTGTCAACAAACTGAAAAATTACCATATTGTCCAAGTGATTTTTAAAGTAATCTTCCCACGTAACAATTGCTATATGGGTGCGGCAGAGTTAATATTATGTAATAACATGTCTGGTAGTAAAAAAAATATTATTAAATTTATGTATATAAATCATTTTATATTCTCAATAAATACAGTGAATTTAACGTTCTTTACATTGCTTCTTGTTAAACAAGTATATTTTAAGATATGCATATCGATATCTACAATTTAAGAATTCGACTTTGAGAAATGAATTTTACAATTTTACATAGTTCAGTAATGTCGTACTAATAAAGCCTTTGATCATATAGATGTAATTTATACTAAATTTAATTTTGTAATATACACACATTGAGTTATTTTTGTCTCTACTATGGTTCCAGAGGAGCAGTTCCTCTTGTAACCATGTATAATTAATATTATTAAATTGCACCCCATGACAAAACTCAAAGTGTATATGTATTACAAAATTTAATTTAGTCTATATTAAAATAATCATGTTGCACCATAAAGTAACTGCCATATCAATCAATAACATTATATAAATATATTAAGATGTCCCTTTTGCCTGTGACTGCAATTCGCATCCTAAAAATTTATTTTTTTCAATTCTAGGTCGTCCAAAAGTAATGTTTCAATTACATATAGAATGTAGGAATAATAAACCATGTGACAGAATAGTAATTTTTAATTGACAGAACATGTGTGCCAAAACTGTGGTTCATCTAAAGTAAAATTATCTACATATATGGAATAAGTTGTAATAAAATTAGAAATTATGTCCAAGTGGGCAATACATTTGTATCCCTCCGATGGCAAACAATTTCAGATTTTTGCATTTTAAACCGTGTTACCTACATGATGTAAGGTGGCATATGACATAATTATTCAACTTATTACATATTTTATTACGATTATTTTAAATGGATAAAAATATTAATACATAGAACTTAGTTTATTCGAAATTCGAGGTACAAAAAAAAATCACGATGCAATTGCAAAATTTGCCAAAATCGAAAAATGTCTGTATTCAAGAAATCATTTTAAAAATGCAATATTTATTGTACTAATACAAAGATCGCAACATTTTATTACTGAAGTTCCCAAAATTTATATATGATTTGTCCTCACTTGCGAAAAATATAATATTAAAATATTTTTCTTAATTTTGTCAAATTTCGAATTACCTTAACTGTATTGATTTATAGCGCAAGGGGATAAAAATAATTTCGAATTGCCGGGGATTTCAACTTATAGGGGTTTCTACTATGAAATAAACTTTTGGGGACATGTGGGTTTGAAAAATGTTGCCAAATTTCGAATTATCGGGGTTCGAATTAAGGCTGGACATTCACTGCAAATGTATTTTTCGGCGTTTTTTTTTTACGAAAATGTGGGTTTTTATTATTCATTTACATCAGAATGTATACTTTAGATTGCAATTTTTTTAAGACAATAACTTAAATAGAACCTTCGTTATTATATAAAAGTAATAAACTGAATACTATTTACAATAATTAATAAAAATATAAGCATTAATCGTCAGGCCGCGGCCAAAAAATCGTTTTTAGTGTCCTAGGCGGCGCTAATTTTTAAAGAATATTTATAATGTACGCATAATATATTTTTTATACGTATAAAGTATACTACATTATCTAGAATCCGTACAAAGGAAATTAAGAAATATTCAATATTAATAAAGTTATAATGTTTTAAATTTGAAAGAAATTTTTACGTTTTTTATTGATTTTAAAACGCTTTTTATTTATATAAAAAGATGATTTTAAACAGTATATTCTATTTATTCCCGTATTTTGAGGCTTTACTCACATAATAAAAGTTAGTTTTTTTTATTAAAACACCGAAGTACGAAATGCGCCAATAAATAACGCCGCTGCCGACGGTTTTATAATTACGTCATTTATTGACAGATTTCATACCTACTCTGGAATTTTTATTTTTAAATATTAATTAAAGTGTTTTTATAAAAAACTAACTTTTATTTAAAATCATTTCTCTGTATACATAAAAAGTTTTTTAAAATCAAGAAAAAAGTACGGTTTTTTAAAAAATATTTTTAATGTACGCATAATACGTTTTTTTTCATACGTATAAAGTATACTTCATTATCTAGAACCCGTATTAAGGAAATTAAGAAATATTCAATATTAATAAAGTTACAATGTTTTAAATTTGCAAGATATTTTTACGTTTTTTCTTGATTTTAAAACACTTATTATTTATATAAAGCAATGATTTTAAACAGTATATTCTATTTATTCCCTATTTTAAATAAAAGTTAGTTTTTTTTATAAAAACACCTTAATTAAATTTAAAAATAAAAATTCCAAAGTATGAAATGTGTCAATAAATGACGTAATTATAAAAAAAAATGCCGTCGGCAGCGGCGTCATTTATTGGCGCATTTCTTACTTTGGAATTTTTATTTTTAAATAATAATTGAGGTGTTTTTATAAAATAAAACTAACTTTTATTAAGTGAGTAAAGCCTCAAAATACGGGAATAAATAGAATATACAGTTTAAAATCATATTTTTATATAAATAAAAAGCGTTTTAAAATCAACAAAAAACTTAAAAATTTCTTCCAAATTTAAAACATTATAACTTCATTAATATTGAATATTTCTTAATTTCCTTAGTACGGATTCTAGATAATGAAGTATACTTTATTATGCGTACATATAAATAAATATTCATTAAAAATTAGCGCCGCCTAGGACACTAAAAACGATTTTTTGGCCGCGGCCTGTCGATTAATGCTTATATTTTATTAATTATTGTAAATAGTGTTCAGTTTATTACTTTTATATAATAACAAAGGTTCTATCTAAATTATTGCCCTTAAAAAATTGCAGTCTGGCGTATATAAATGAATAATAAAAACCCACATTTTCGTAATAAAACGCCGAAATATGCATTTGCAGAGAATGTGCCGCCTTAACGGGGTTTTACAGTTTAAAATTTAAGACTTGTTAAAGACAAATATGTACATATTATCTGCATATTTAATTTTATAACAAGTTTAGTTGATACCTTTGGGTGCAATTTGTTCTGAAAATTTATATAATATGTTAAACAATGCAGTTTTAAAATTTACTTTTGTTAAATTTGAAATATATATATGTTTTTATCTTTATCTAATTTTTTTTTCAATAAATAATCTGTAAAAAAAATTATTATTTTATTTTTTCCTTTATATCAAAATTTGTAAATTTCTGAAGGGATGAGTTGCCTTGAACATAAAGATAGGTATCTATGGATACACATTTAAAAATATATTTATAGCGCAGGGGCTAAAAATTATTTTTAATTACGTATTACCGAGGTTTTCAAATTATGGGGGTTAATCTACTATGCAAATTAACATTTTGACGAATTTAGAATTAACAGGGTTTTACTGTACACAATTTAAGACTTGATAAAGACAAATATTATCTGAATATGTACTTAATTTTAAAACAAGTAGATAATTAATGCATTTGGGTGCAATTTATTCTGAAAATTTATATAATACTGGCTGATCGTACCCGGCGTTGCACGGGTTAAGGATTAAGTAAAAAATAAGTTTCTGAGGGGAAACAAAAGTTCCATTAATCCGTTAATCGGTTGTGGGAATCCAGAACATGATCCGAGTGCGCGTCGCCACACCTACAATAGGCATTTTAACCGGATAAAGCTATTTACCTCGTTACAGTGCCATCGATCACGAGAGACAGGGTGGAAAAAGCCATAAGGTTGACGGAGCAGTAGAAATATTTTAAAAATCTTGACGTTTCTGTGTTCCGCGCCGCGTACACAGAAACACCAAGCTTTCGACACGGTATTGCTAGCCAATACTTAACACAACAACAACAAACACATCAGCCCTGATGATGGACCCCGCAATGGGATCCGGGACTTCGGCCAGAAAAACATGGCATAATATCCCAGAAGACACAAACCAGAAGCGTTTGACAAGGTTCAACATGAAAAATTGATTGAAAATGTTAAAGCGTGAGATTTATGATAAAGATGTTCAAATAATAGGCATTAAAGCATCAATTCAGATAAAGACCAATTAACCGAAATAGTAGAAATAAGGAGAAGAGTAAGACAGGGTTTTATTCTTTCACCAATGTTCTTCAGCCTCTGCAGAAAAATATGTGTGGAAGTTATATAAGCAGAAGAAAGCTTGGCAATAAATGGGAAAAAATTTAATATCTTTTGCTACGCAAATGATACTGAGATTCTTGCGGACTACATGGAAGGTAGGTACCTACTGCTGCCCCGAGTAGTTAAGTCATGCGAAGCATATTGTCAACTAATTTCAAACAAGACATGATACATGATCGTTAGCAAATAAAACGAAATGGATAATGGTAGCATATGCATTGAAAAAATGAGACTAGAAAGAGTACACAAAATAGTCTACCTGGGATGCATGATTAAAAATGAAAACTGAGGCCCTCCTATGAAAATTCTCGCACAGAGTAAGGCAGAGTTGCATTTTTCCGCATGAAGAAGTACAATGCAGGCACATGATTTTTTTAATGCGAATGGGAACGATACGATGCTATGTGTTCACTTTTATATGGAAACTCACTGAAACAATGTTGAAGCAACTAGAAGCATTTGAGATGTGGATCTAGAGCCGACTTCTAACAATAAACTGCGTGATAGGGCTATAAGCGCAGTGTGATGATCCGGATGCGAAAGGAAAAAGAAATCATTTAAAATCCGGAAATTACGATATTTTGGCGAAATCATAAGACGAAATCCGGAGAAATATCAAATTCTGCATCTATAATCCAAGGCAGTACTGCGACCAGAGGAGACGAAGAACATCTTGGCTGGAGAATCTGAGGCAATGATTGGAGATATCCACAGCACAACCATTCGAGCTGCTGTCAGTAAGCTAATTCAAACATGATCGCTGACGTTCAATAATAATTCGGTCAAGCACTGGAAAAGGAAGAAAACGATTATTATTTAACATTATTTAATTTTGTTCATTATACATTTGATTTAAGTTCGTAATAAGCTCCATATATTCTATGTATGCAATAATTTTCCGTAGCTAATTTCGTTCAATAATAATTCGGTCAAGCACTGGAAAAGGAAGAAAACGATTATTATTTAACATTATTTAATTTTGTTCATTATACATTTGATTTAAGTTCGTAATAAGCTCCATATATTCTATGTATGCAATAATTTTCCATAGCTAATTTCGTTCAATAATAATTCGGTCAAGCTCTGGAAAAGGAAGAAAACGATTATTATTTAACTTGTTTAATTTTGTTCATTATACATTTGATTTAAGTTCGTAATAAGCTCCATATATTCTATGTATGCAATAATTTTCTGTGATGTTCTTGCGTGCGTAGGCAATATAACTCGGCCTCCGCACTTGGGAATAATCGGGTTCTTCTAGTAATACGCGTTAGTAGGTAACAACATTTATTGGAGACACTACTTTATAATACAATATGTACAACTGATTCGGACCCCGGTGAATCTCGTTCTGCCCGGTGCGGCGCAACAGCACGGGCGCCATTCACTCGTCTCGCTCGCACGCTTGCCTCTCCCTCATCCAAGCGTCCGCACATTCGTCACACCTCCCCCACACTTATCTTTCAAACCCCCCCTTTTACTGGTTCCTACAAATCTTCCGTGGAGAAGGCCCCTCCTCCGGAGCAGGTGTCCTCTGTCTGCGGGGTCACACGGATACTGCATCTGAAACAGAAAGCACCCGTCAGCAACCCTTAGCGAACCTGGAGGAGCGGTCCGACCCATGAAGCAATCCTTGAAGCTTCAGTCGGTCGAACCCTTTTTCCAACATCAACCGTACAACGTTACTTGGCTCTTATTTGATTAACATGCCTTTTCCATACTTGATGAGTACCTTCAATTTCGACCAAATAAATGGAATTCCCCACTTTCTTTATAATTTTCCCTGGAACCCATGTAATCTTATTTACTGCTCTGAAATCTTTAACAAAACATTTTTGTTCAATATCCAAATATTTCCTCCTTCTCCCCCCAAAATAAAAAGATTGCCTGTCCTGACTTTTTTCTAAACACTTAACCGTTTCTTTGTTCACTTTTCTCGAACTGCACGCTTTTTCTATGGGTATGAACATGTCGAACGTTGTACGTAATCTTCTACCAAACATTAATACCGCAGGTTCCAAGCCTGACGAACTATGTGGCGAATTTCTATAATCTATCAAAAATTTATCCAATTTATCCGCGTAATCTGACGGAAACTTGTTACCGAATGTTATTTTCTTCAAAAAATTTTTTACACGTTTTAACTGTATTTTCAGCCTGACCGTTCGAGGCTGGTGAAAATACAGGCGATGTCAAATGCTTTATTCCCCGTTCCTGGCAAAAATTTTGGAACTCGTTTGACATAAACGCCGTTCCGTTATCCGAAACAATGACTTGCACGTCTCCGAATTGCGTAAATAATTTTTTTAACGCCGCGATAGTGCATACCGTGTTTATTCTTGGCATTTCTAAACATTCGAGCCATTTTGAAGTCGCATCACAAATAACTAAAAAACATTTCCCTGCTACAGGTCCAAAAAAATCAATATGAATACGTGACCACACATTTCCTTGTAAAGGCCAACTGTGAAGGTTATCCTTCGGTGGACCAGAACCTATTCTGGAACATATGTCACACGCCGCCACAAGATTCTCAATATCTTTATCTATTCTTGGCCAGTATACATAACCACGCGCTAACCCTTTTGTTTTTCCCGATCCCAAATGAGCTCTGTGAAGCATATCTAATACTTGTTTACGTAATTCTGTAGGTATGATTAATCTATGTTTCCAAAAAATACAATTATCACTGATCGACAATTCCCACCTTTTTAACCAAAAATGCCAAATGTCATCTTCTTTGTTTACTTTATCCGGCCATTTTGTTCTCGAAAAGTCTAAAACTTGTTGCAACACCGTATCATTACATGTATATTCACTAATTGTTCGTACATCCAATCGTAATACTTCACTGTCATTTAATAAATTAATATACGAGTCCACCGTTTCACTTTCGTCCGAATCTGGTTCATTTACTGGCACCCTAGATAAGAAATCCGAACAATTCCTATCCGATTTAATATACTCGATTGAATAATTGAAGGAAGATAACAGTAAGCCCTGTCTCTGTAACCGGTTTGCTGCAAGCGATGGAATACCTTTCTTATCGCCAAAAATTCTAACTAGCGCTTGATTGTCCGTTGACAAAATGAATTCTCGCTGATTCTCGCCCATAAAGGTACTGAAAGAATTTCTTTAAACCGAACGTAATAGTCCCCGCCTCAAGTTCTAAAGGCGGCCATACACACTCCGGTGCATCGTAGAGGTACACCGCATATCGCAGATCGGTCCGTATCGCAACGTGTATGGGCTTACCCGTAGATACCATACCGCATGAGGCCCCGGGTACGATACGAGCGGCGAGCGGCAAGCGTCAGAGCGTCAATTGGTGTGAATGCGGCAGAGCGGCAAGCGGTGAGAAGCGCCGGCTACGATACAAAGCGGCTGAGCGGTAACTTCTGTCAGTCGCCGTGCCGTCATACTCATTTTAAGTGAAAACGTCAGACATTTATGGAAATGTTATTTATTGAATGTCAAAAGGAAATATGGCGTTCACCCGATAAACAGGAGTAGAAAGGTTTACGGAGAGTACCACAATTTGTTTAATAATTTAAGAAACGACGAAACTCGATTTTTTTTTTTAATATACAAGGATGTCTATACAAAAATTTAATTACTTCAGAAAGTAACCCCTCGCTTGACAAAGAAAAGGCTGGTTCTTCAACAGCATATAACACCAGAAGAAAGACTCGTGGTAACAATGAGGTATGTAGTAAAAGACATATGATGTTTTGAAAATTTTTGACACTGTATTCAAAATGTTCTTATTTAAAAAATATTTTTTCCATTACATCAAATGGCCATGAGCTCAAAACATGTTGATATTTATATAAAAAAACACACACATATATATAAAATAAATTTAACAATTACATCCCGTGTGAATTCCATGAGACTTTTCCACTTTTTGTGTGGAGGACTGGCGGCAGAACCAGATTTAGCAGGCGCGGTTTGAACACTCTTCCTGAAACTGTCTTTCAAATTCTTCCACATCTTTTTACAATCGTCCCCTGTAAAAAAGATTATTTGTATCATTATAACGAAAAAATATTTTATACCTAAACATTATGTCCTGTTTCTTTCAGGTTCTTGGCAACGGGGGCCAGACAGAGATGGCATTAATGACACGGACTACATATCAGTTCTCCGTGAAGAGACAACGAATGAATTTAGGAAGTTTAGTGGGTCCCATTCCAGAGCAATATCGAAGGTCAACCGCAGGAGCAATAGAAATAAGGAATACATTTATGACCTATTTAAGCAATAGCTAATTTTCTTTTTTTTACAATTGTATTTGTTATCGACATTTAAGAAAATGAATTAAAACAATAAAGTAATCTTACCTGACACATTTATTGCTTTTCCAACTTCTTCCCATAGTTTTTTCGTAATCACACTATTTTTAAAATCATTATGTCTGTCATTCCACTTAAACTATTAAATATATCTATTAAATTGAGATATCTCACACTCGAGATCCGTTAACTTTTTCTTATCTGACATTGTTTTGTAGGAGAGCTTTCAACACAAACTGTAAAATATCTCTGCAAACAGTTTCCCATAGAAAAATTGACAGAAAAAATACAGACGCTTGAGCGGTGAGCGAAATTTAATGTCCGGGAACAGCGGCGAGCGGCGAAGTGTGAGCGGCAAGCGGTGCCGCCCTGCCGCTCTTGCTTATCGTAGCCTGCTACTACCACATCTGTATCACGCTCAAACAAACAAAAACGTGAGCGGCACCACTTCATAGACAAGAGCGGCACTCTTGTCTATGTCTGCCGCTCTGCCGCTCGCCGCTCGTATCGTACCCGGGGCCTGAGTCTTACTACGATTTTCGAATTGTACTAGTCGCATGTTTGAAAAGCATATTTTTATACGATTATAGGATACTATTTTTTAAAGCTCTTTTATGTGTTTATTTTTATTTCCTGCTTAAGCGTTGTTTTATATGACATTGCACGCGTTAAAGATTTTATATAAATATATTATATGTATATATTCATATACACGCTATAATACTATACTTTAGAAGGATCACCCTTTTCAACTACGGTTTTTGCATGACATTGCATAATATGTCAAATATTTTATTCAAAATGGCAGACGGCATTCAATTGTGTTCGCGTGTCACATCTGTCAGCTGTCATCTGTTGCGGTGTCGCACCCAGCACTCGCGGCATGACGCCGGAACGGCCGGAAACAAACTGAAGCCATGTACAGTAGCTGGCAAACATCTTGAAATTCTGCGGCGTAGTGGGGGGACGTTTGCGCATCTACCTTTCTACCAACGAGACCCAAATTTCGTCTTCTGCGCATTCCCCCACTTAGCCAAAGAATTTCATGAAGTTTGCCGGCAACTGTATTCACTAGGGGATAAATCGCGAAACATTCCGAGCGGCATGTCGCATCTACAACTACGCTCATGTTTCGGGGACAATGACGCGGTCATTTGACGTAAAATTTTTGGCTCACCTTAACACAAGACCTTACAAAACTTGCGTAATTAAGCGTATATTACCAAAATAATTTTAAAAATAAAATACAACTATATCTTTAGGGTTCTACCGATCTAAAAGTTTTGAAAAATTGTTATTTTTATGAAGATATTTCGCTATCCTCAATTTTGGCTCCTGAACTAAATACAAAAAAATATTTACTTTTTGTTCTATTTAGATGTAAATCATACATGACGTTTCGATTTTCATGTAACAACACGTTACCAGCGACTTCGAATTTGTTAGGTTTCAACCTGCAAATACCCTCAAGTTTGAACTTGTTTTTGAGGACTTTCTTGACTTGACTCGCGAGTGTTTTCTTCGTAGGTAAAATAACTTTTATGCCATAAAAGTACCATTGCGATTGTTACAGTTGTGGGCAGCCTCGACTACAGTGTTAAAAACGGATTCGTAATTTTTAAATAAGAAGTTCGAGGCGTAGTCAGACTACTTATGCTATGTTTGGACCATATAAGGAACTTGACAATCAGCAGCTACCAACTATGAGGGACGTCATTTAATTTATTTTATTTGTCAAGAACGACCTGAAATTGAAATATAAATGAAGTATGAAATTAAAGATCCATCCAAATCAGATATATATGTGATTGTTTCCTAATAGATAAACAATATGTGGACCAAAACTTTGTAACTAAGGAACGAGTTAATTAGTGAAATCCAATTTCGAAAAGTATCTCAATTTGAAAAGATACCCCAAAAGCAAACAAAATGATAGTTTTGAAAATAAACTGAAATGTTTTTTAAAGTCATCTGAGAAGCTTTTTTACGTTTCTACTTGTAAATGCACTTCATTTGAATCTCTTTCGTGTTTAAAACCGAAGAAAGTTCACATCAATGAGAGAAGTTTTTATTGGATCAAATAAATGATAGGAAAATGGTTATAAGCGGTTTTGATAAAAAAGAAACGGCTAGATTAATGAAACGACAGCAGAGGTAAATTGAAGAGTCAATAAGGGTAACAAAAAAATCGTGTTCTACTCAAGAAACCGATTCTGTCTCAGCAAATTGTGATGAAGATTCAGAGATTCCGATAACAGAGGCATCCCCGACAAACACGCCCTCGACAGAGACACCATCAACTTAAACGGCGAATTGGAATACATTGCCATTGCCAACAGTTGCTACAGTCTGTGATAAGTCTGTGATAGATATGGTTTATCGACGCGATCTGTTGCTGCTGTTGCTTCTACGGTGTTGGCTGACGTCAGCTTGGTTTCTACCGAAGATTTAACTCTGGTTAAGATTACAGTTAAGGTTATAAGATCTACAGAGATGTATCTAAAGCCCGGAAACTTCAAAATATATTGGAGGTATAGATATAAAATGCAATTACTTTTATGGATGAAAAGACCATCGCAAAGAAATTTTAGAAGACCACATCTCAATTTTAGCACAACCTGGATCAATTTATTTGGGACACACAATACTGAAAGACATGGCACTGCAAAGGGAATTCTTATTTCGATCACAACTAGTAGTAGTAGTAGACAAAGTAGAGGGTCGAGGTTGCAATTAAGATGACGTGATTTGCGTTGAATGTGACGGAACTGCAACTAACGCCGATTGGAAGGGTGGCGTGATTCAATATTTAGAGGAATATTTGGAGAGACCATTACAATGGTGTGTTTGTATGATGCATGTCAATGAGTTACCTCTTCGTCATTTATTCTTGGCCTAAGATGGTTGCACTTTGGGTCCTAGAGACCTTTAAGAGACGCATCACAAAGTGTAACTGACGTTACTTCTAGATATGGTTTTATTAGAACCGGGATGCAATCTCGAGCAGAAATGCCAAATTTTGGACACAAAAATAAGTTAAAACTTTTAGTTTTTGTCATTGATTATTATCTATATTTTATTTATTTTATTTTCTTGTGCTTTGTTTCATTAATTTCAACAATAAACTACCTTTTAAACTTGATTTTTTTTTATTTTAGGCAAAAGGTCTATAAAAACGTAAAATTTACAAAACGTCAAAGCTCGGTAGAGCCCTCAAGATAATAAACAATTTTAGTTTTTTTTATCTTTTTCACAATTTGTGTAAATTTACGCAAAATTTGACACCACTTGCGATTGTGGAGCTCAAAATTTTCTCTCATTCAATTCATCTCGTACATGGACGGGACATCCTAGTGTACACATAAGGATTCACATATCACTTGTCGCGGAAATGTCGCCCGATGAGGTTATGATGACAGCTGCGTATCTATTTATTTTAACGAGTTTTCGAAACGTAAAAGGAGGAAAAGGTGATGGGTATGAAATTATTTACTGCAAAG
>JADDOH010010061.1:0-19415 GCA_016648135.1 Agrypnia vestita | reverse complement strand
AAGAATCATAACAAGTCAGTATAACCCGTCCAACTTATAGTCCGTCTAACTTATCTGAAGAATGGCCAAATTTGGAACTAACGACGCCATATTGGATTATCTACAGCTGACAGACCTTTGACAGACTTTGTTTACAGAGGGGTTCATGACTGTTTCAATAGTTTTTTTAAGAAAAGTTTAGACTGTCACCATGCCAAAAACCATTAAAAGCGGTGTTCGGGAAATAATCTTGAAAATGCACACGTTTTTTGAAGAGGAACAACGTCTAAAAGCCCCAATTATACCGTTTGATTTTGTTCATAGACTTATTGCCGCCACTTCAGGTTAGTGCTGCCATGCAGTTATAATGATTTTCCCATACTTAGTTTTTATTTTACTATTATACAATTTCTTCAGGTATTTCTGAATCGGCAATTTACAAAATAGTTAAAGAAGGTAAAGCGGCCGTGGAAATGGGCATTAAAATATCTACACCAGGAAAAAAAAAAAGGATAAGTGGAAAAATTTGTTATTGATGACTTTGATTTGGGAGTCATCAGGCGAAAGGTACCCGATTTTTATACTTTTTAAAAAAGAGTTACCTGCATTAAGTAAACTGCAAAAGGTATTGAAAGAAAACATAAATTTTCAAGGATATCGTGAGATATAACGTAAATTACTGCATAAGCTAGGCTTTCGTTTTCGGAACACTAAAAGTAACCGTAAGGTGCTTATAGAACGCAATGATATAATTAATATGTGCCATGAGAGCAAAATTCTTGTATGAATTAAGGAAGAATGAAACTTCTTTGAATCGGCAGCCAGTCATATATCTAGATGAAACATATATACATACCTCACACACAGCAGACAAATATTGGCACAGTGAAGATGTTGAAGGTGTATTCAAACCAGTATCTAAAGGTCAGTGCTTCATAATTGTCAATGCAGGAGGGGAAACTAACGTGTTCATTTGTATAAACATATTTTTTTCAAAAATAAACTTTTTTATTTATGCATATTAAAGACTGGTTGCATCAACTTACTTTATAGCAATAGTTCATTTAAAGCATAGATTTTTACGAGAGCGAGTTGTTTGATCGGTGGAAAACGCAAAATATCTATGCTCTGAACGAAAGATTACTATAAACCAAGTTGATACAACCGCCCTAAGGCCCGGTTGTTTCAAGTTCGATCAAAGTAAGCGGTCGACCAAAGCATAGATTTTTACGAAAACGGATCGTCTGATTGGTGGAGAACGTAAAAATCTATGGCTTAAAAGAACGCTTACTTTAATCCAACTTGAAACAACCGGCCCTTAACCGATTGATATCCTTAGGTGTTACTGAGTTAAACATGGAGGTCAGATCATTAGGTATGAGACACCGAATAAAACCGGCTCCACACTGCGCGGATCTTCCGCCGCGGAACATCGCTACATTTCTTTCCATACAATATGCGCTTATTAAACACACTACGCGGATGATCGGTCGATCTATTTGCTTTTCCGATTTGGCGCAACGGATAAGACGCGGCCGAATATCTGCGTAATGTGGCGCCGGCCTAAAAGAATTATTGTTTGGGTTTTTTTTCTGAAAATTGTATTTTTCTTTGATTTTGAAAAAACGGCATTTGGTGACATGTATTTTGCGAATGTATATTTTGATAAATTTATTTGTACATTACTTTACATTTTTTGTTTTTTTATCGTGTCGTATACTGCTTAATAAATTGTTTAAGAAAAAACGAATTTGCAAAAAATTCCCTAAAAATTAGATAACTTTTAGACTATGGGCAGCACCACAACGATTGGAACGCCATCCCAGGCATAGATAACATAATAATATAGATAAGACACTTAAAGTTGTAAAATCATCTATGGATTTCCAGCAATTGAAAACCGCGCAGCGGCGGAAGGTTTTGAAACTAAACCAGGCCACGCCCCCTGCAAAATGGTGGGGGGTTAGGCGGTAGGTATTGGCGCCAATTTTAAATTTATATTTATTATTAGGCTTTAATTAAAAGATGGTTAGCTCATTAAAAAAATATTTATTTCAAAAAAATTAACATAAAATTAAATACATGTTAAGAAAACTGAATATATAAAATATTACGATTACAAAAATACATCAAGATAATTGGTAAACAGTTGGAAAAGTCAAAACTACACAAAAATTACATTTTAATGAAAAAAAATATTACAATGTTAGTAAATACATATGTATATGTATTTTTTTATATAATAAGTCTTGTGGTCTTGACTTGAGATTATTTATTTTACAAATAAAGAATATTATTTAAGCATTGTGGTACAATGAAAAGTTTCAAAATTATAGCTTATATGACAAAAACATAGATGTCGTTATCATCATTTTTAATTATAAAAAAAATAAAAAGGAAAAAACCTGAAATTCTTTTAATTTAATAATAAAAGCTTTACTTATTTAAAAGAGGATAATAATAATATTGTAATAATAATAATATTGTAATAATAATAATATTGTCCATCATCTTATTGCTCAGGCGTATATGACTAAAACGTGTATTTATTTAATAGAGTAGTAAATTGTTATACCTCATTAGTCTGTAGATTAAAAATTCAAAAGGAAATTATTCTAAAATTACACATAAAAGATACTTTGTAATGCATAAACATACCATAATTATAATATAATTAACAAACTGTCAATTAACATGATATTTATATTACATTATTGCGTTTTACCTTTATGCAGTTAGAAAATATTACTTATATGCGAAAGAAAACATTTAGACATGATATGTTTAAATATAATATGTACAATACTAGTTATAATGAACCTGTACCTACTTAATCTGTTTTATTAAATGAAAGATTTATATCATACTAAATGTAAAATATGTATTCATTGGATGGTGCACACATCAATTGAAAAGGTTGTATATATATTTTTTTTTTATTATCTTAAATTACAAAAATATAAGTTTCAAATGATAATTTCAAGACCAGCAGAGAAGACAAGTACATATGTAGACACAAAATGCAACAAACCGGTATGTTGTACGCTTTACAAAGCAGAATCTCCTTTCATTAAAATAATGAATCCATTATAAAACATGTTTCTTGAAATAAATGACCCTTCACATATTATAAAACTAGCAAATTAATACAAAACAAAAACCCACACGCAGTCTCTGTAAAAAATTATATCAATTTGATTTAATTCCTTCAAACCATATAAAGACAAACATTTCAACGGTCCCAACGTATACTGTCGAATCTGCAAAATTTCTATTTTCGCTTTACTATCTCAAAACATCCAATTTACTCTATATTTTTTGTGTTAAATGAAATTTGAGTTTTAGTTTTAAAAAAGCGAATTTTAAAGGAAAATTAAAAATATTTTTAACATTATCCGAAAATATAAGGCAAATCGGATAGTTTAAGTTAGTAAACAGAAAATCGAATTTTTGCAGATTCGACAGTATACATAGAGGCCGTCAATTTATAATGTGAAATCTAACATTAAATTATTTATTATATTTCTGTGTTCATTACATTTAAGAAATGAGGAATCAATTTTGGCCAATATCATACAATACACGTATATGTAAATACAATTATAATTCCAATTACCTACTATCATTTTATATTTGATAGTACCACATCCACCGTAATAGGTTTTTGTGGAGATAATATGAAAGATCAAACTGAAGTTAAAGTGAAGAGATTTTAAATACACAGAAATACTAAAGTTGTAAGGCATACATACTGGGCATTGACATTCCGATAAGATTAATTCTAGCAAGATAACTAGAAGCGCCAAATCAGGAAATGTTTAAGATTAGAACTACATGCTACTGAAACAGTAACGAATTCATGATCCGATATAACTTTTTACGATTTTTACATTTTATTTATAGTCTTATTTACAAATATGTATTTTAATATTATTGATTTATTTAACATAAATTAAAATGTATATTTTATGTCCGAGTATGTTGTTTGCAAGTCATCATCGACTAACAAAAGGTAAAAAAAATATCAAGCAGTCCTAAACTTTAAGAATTCCCGAAATTCATACTTATTAAATGAGCAAATGTTTAATTAAGAATGTATAAAAGAAACTTTGTAAGGTTCACATTGCTTACATACGTACTACTCGTAGAAAATAAATTTTCAAGCACCTTTACTTTAATTTAAGCATTTTCGCATAACAAAATATCTAAAATGAAGTTTTTTGTCAAATAATTCACTCCCTAGTACTAATCCAATTACACACAGAGTTTGAGAACGACATTTTTTAGTAATTGAATCAATATTTATATATTCTTAAAATGACAATTGGATAACACAATTTTACTTAAATAAAAATTGAATAGGTTACATTAACTTAATTTTAAGCTCTCTTTTTGTACGGAAGACTAGATGATATTTTATTAAGTAGAAAAATACAAAGATTATCTTGCATTTCCATTATTTTGTTATATTTCTTGTTTTTAAAAATGTGCATATTCAAATCCATTTTAAAAAGGTTTCTTTATAATATGCACACTGAAAATATATTTTTAGCCTTCTTTTGAAGGTTTGATAACGTGGCTCCAAAAATGATTTCCATAAAAAATTATACTATCTTTTTAAAAACTTAACAAATTTCTAATTTTTAAGGAAAAAGAAAAATGGCATCTTCTCCAGCATATACCGATTACATCAACTCGATGTTATTTTTATTTGCGTTGCATCAAAAGATTTGACATGCATACTTACAAACAACGACTTGATACAAAAATTTTATTCGATTCGCATGGCTTTAACTACCTTGATGCAAATCGAGAGCACATATTTAATTTTTATTCCCTAATTTGACAATGTGTGGAAGCGAATTTGTGTAATCTAAGGTGTAACGGACAGGATGAATGATAGCCCTGAAAAGAGCCTCCTCAAAGAAGATGACATTGCCGAGTTCCATGGTTCGCTGCGGACACCGATCAAGGTGGACCTGTGACGTCATCTTATTCACGGGCGACCGGGCAGGACGCCGGTGCGTCATCACCACCCTGAGGACCGTAAAGACGGGTCCTATGCTTTGATAAATTTGTGAACAAATTTATGTATGAAAATTTATGAAAATAAAAGAGCTGTGACATGTTTTAAATTATTACAAATTATTGTAAGAACCTAAATATTGACATATATGAATGTACTTTGTCACATGTTTATTTTCAATAAACGAGAAAATCGCTGTTGCGATAGACCGGGGTGGTGAGTGTAGCCAACTGTATGGCATAAAGACAGATATAAGAAATATTATTGAATATTTCCGAGTGACGGCCAACTGTATGGCGGAAAGACAGATACAGGAAATATTATTTCCTACGGCTAACTGTATGGCCTGACAGACAGAATTACGAAATATTGTTTAATATTTCTACATATGTATCCGAGGACAGAGAGTTGGTATGCGAAGGAAAAACGGGCTGCAGACCGATTGTTTCCGATAAGTTGCGAAGCCATATCTTGTCAGATCTCGGAGAAATCTACATATAACTAACAGTGTTTTATAGGCCTAGCGACGGGGCTCATCACTAATAAGGTCCCGGGCGCGACAGCCACCGAAAAAACGGTATTTGTACCAACAAATACGAGAATTTTCGACCCAAAATTGATTTTCTTATATTTACGAAAAACGAGGGTTTTTTCAATAAAATTGGTATCAAACCATAATATTTTTGCTAAACAAAGCCATTTACACTAAAATCTGAAAGAAAATCATGTAAATAAAAAAGTAAAAATTTTCACATTTTTTACGTAACCACTATCAGCAGTGGTCCAATGTCGATAAGGGTCATTTTTCAGTCAAAACTTTGAAACTGTCTTACAGACGCTACAACAGCCGGATCAACCTAAAATATTTTTTGTTGAATTCCTTGCATAAGAATCTGCCCATTTTACATGTTTTTACATACCTACCTTGTCAGGGGCGCACCTGAAAAATAAATGAAAATTAATTTTTTGCGACCCACTTTGAAATATTTATAAATGACTGAAATTTTATTGTACATGACTAAAACTGATATCAAAAGTTACACCCATGTGGGCTCTTTATAAACTGCATTAACAAACATGTATAAACCATAGTTAACAAATTTTATAAATTTAATTGTGAAATTTTCCTGAGCAAATACCGCTGCGATCGGTATATATTTTTTGATAAAAAATTAACTTCGGTCTTGCGGGTCCAGGCAATCACGTCATGCTATAAGCAAGACATAGCACCATGTAAATGACGTGATGAAAACCCCGGGGGGGTGGCGTAAAAATTCTAAATCATTTTTGAAATCTGTAAATAAAACTTTCCGAGCTATTTTTTAGACAATTTGGCGGGCGCGAACGCGCGATAAAAACTCTCTGTGATTGGCTCCCGGAAATAAGCCGGGAGGTATTAAATTTGTGTATAAATTAAACTTCCGTCGGCGTACAGATTCATTCCGTTCTGTGCTTTATACGCCGTCTGGACCACTTCATCTGACTTTTACTCAACACCTCTGACCTCTGCTCTACCTACTGTTTTTGGATTTTGGAACTTCAACTGGACTACCTGCAACCGGATAATTCACTTTTGTGAATATTTAGAACAACCACTGTCAGCGGGTTTACGATTACCGCTGTACAGTCTTGGTCTGTTCTACGAGTCAAGTACGGGAGACCTGCGCATCATTCGCACACGCATTCGCGTATTCTGTACGGAACAACTGGTCCTATCGAGCCGGGGATCCTGTACGACGCTCAAGATGTCGCAGTCTGGAGAAAGACCTGGACGCATGGAGGAAGACGACTTCTACCAAGGGGAGCCACCGGCCTCAGAGCGGACCCGTTCTGTGTCAGACCGTGGCTCCTATCAGTCATCCACGACCGAGGACACCATCCGACGTCTGAGGGACGAGCTGCGCAGGGAGCGCCGCCATACGGACACACTGGTCCGTATGCTTGAAGCCAACCAGCAGCAACCGCGGCAAGCTAGCCTCACTGGAGCGAGGCTGACAACCACTGCAGCGGCCGGCATCTCGACGTACGAGGACGTACGCCCACCTGAGGGCTCTCGTGCTGGAAGCCGGACGAACCAACATCAACCTGGACCCCCAGCTATGGGGCCACCCGGGGCAGGCCGGGACAACCATGGTGACCCTGCAGGGGCCCCTTTGGATAGCGCCATTGCCAGGCGCCCACCCAGGGGTGCCACCGTCACGACATCCGAGGAGGACCGGACTAGGCGGGCTTCCACCAGCAGTGCCGTGCCAGAACCAAGCACCTTCACCAGGGAATGGGTCCTCAACCAACGGGACCCAAAGGAAACCCTGACTACCATCATAGAGGAGGTGCTTCAAAAGAATCGACAAGCCGACACCACAGCCCTGAGCAATCCAGCTGCTCAGGTGTCGGCAATCCTGGCGCGGCAATCAGGAGCGAAGGAGCTGCCCAACTTCAGTGGAGATGCATACGACTGGCCAACTTTCTCCGCCCAGTTCGAGCAATCGACAACGCTGTGCGGGCTGTCCACGGCGGAGAACCTGATCCGTCTGCAGTCTGCCCTGAAGGGCCGAGCTCGTGAAGCCGTTGCGCCGCTACTGGTGGACCCTAGCAACGTAGCTGAGATTATGCAATCATTGCAAGATCGCTTCGGGAATGCAGCCGACATCATAGAAAGTATGTTGGAAAAGGTGCGCCGCCACCCCCCGATACCTGCGAACGCACCAACGGACGCGCTGAGCGACTATGCCATCACAATACGAAATGTGGTGGCAACAGTACGAGGTTTCGACAACAAGTACCTCACTTCACCTCAGATACTAACAGAAATGGTAGAGAAGCTACCATTGGCGGCGCGTCTAATATGGCTGCATAACCGAAGAAACGATTACGTGAACGTTACAGTGAAAGACTTGTCGGACTGGCTGTCCGGCCTACTGCGACCAGCTCAACATGTAGGGTGCCGATCAAAAAGGGCGATCAACCACCGCGGAGGACAGGTCCACCATATGAGCGTGGACAATGTGGACGAGGAGCGCCGCCCGAAACCACGGCAGGAAACGTGCCCAGTGTGCCACATGACAAAGCACCACCTGGCTTCGTGCAACACATACCTGAAAAGACCCCTGCCAGAACGATGGAATATCGTGCGACGAACGCAGGTATGCTGGAATTGCCTGAAAGAGAATCACCACTCATCAAGATGTACCAGCAAACCATGTGGTACCAAGGGCTGCCGTGAACCCCACCACCACATACTACACGGAGCAAGGCACCACAACCCGCCGCACAATGGAAGGCGCGGCGGGAGATTTGGACCATCAACTGGAGGACCGGCGCGCAAGGCGCCAAAGGCTGGCGGCCCAGGTGCGACGAATGCTCCAGCCGCCACACCAGCAACCAGTGATACAGTGGGCCTGACGAGTGGCCAAGGAGGCAGACAATATGTCTTCCTCAAAGTTCTTCCAGTGGTGGTGGGTGGCCCCCGCGGGCAAATAAAAGTGCACGCGCTTCTCGATGAGGGATCGACGGTTACCCTCATCGAGCAAGAAGTGGCCAGTGCCGTCGGGGCCAAGGGACCGGTTCGTAGTCTGCGCATACATGGCGCGAGTGGGATGTGCTCTTCAGACGACCGGTCCCAATCAGTGAGTGTTACCGTGCGCGGTGACGGGCCCGAATTCCCGATGAGGGCGAGCACGGTGCGTAGGCTCGCTCTCCCCTCACAGTGCGTGGTGAGCAATAGGCGCGTACCGCGAGGTGAGGGATACGCCAGTGTGAACAAAGTGCAACCGCAGCTTCTGATCGGGCAAGATCACGCGCACCTCATTGTGTCAAGAGAGGTGAAGGAGGTGCGCAACAACGGTATCCAGTCCCGCACGGCCCTAGGATGGGCCACACATGGCGTAATCGGGAGCGATATCCACAATAGTGCCGCAACAGTGTTGGCAATTGCGAGTGCGGTGTCTCCAGCAACCGACAACACTCTGGAGGGACTAGTTCGCGAACATTTCGCTGTGGATTCGCTGGGAGTAACCACCGCAGCCCGCATCAACAAGGAGAATGCGCGGGCCGCCGCTAATAATAGCTAATCCATAAGGAAGCGACCACCCGGCAGCTGCCCACTGGCCAGTGGGAAACCGGCCTCCTATGGAAGCATGACGAGAGAGTGCTACCAGAAAGCCGCCAGTGCGCTGCCAACCGCCTGGCCGGCATTGAACGAAAAATGGCGAAGGATGCGGCATACGCGGGGGCATACAGGGCCAAAATAGAAGAATATATAACCAAAGGATATGCCCACCCCCTGTCGCCGGCCGAGGAGGCCGGCATGAATGGAAAATTCTACCTGCCGCACTTCGCAGTTTTTAATGCTAATAAACCAGGCAAGATACGAATTGTCTTTGATGCGGCAAGCAAATGCCGCGGCGTCAGCCTCAATGATGTACTAATAACCGGGCCGGACCTGCTCAGCTCTCTATTGGGCAGTGTATTCCGGTTCCGAGAAGGAAAAGGGGCGCTGGCAGCGGATGTAAAAGAAATGTTTCTGCGAATAAGAATCCGAGAAGCGGACCAGGCAGCACAATTATTTTTGTGGAAAAAACAGGGCGAGCCGGAACCAACCACGTATCAAATGACTTCAATGCTATTCGGCGCCACGTGCTCGCCCAGCAGTGCCCAGTACGTCCGCAACCGGATCGCAGATGCCAGCACCGCGGAATTTCCGGCTGCCGCCAACGCGGTACGACGAACATTCTACATGGACGACTACCTCGACGCAGTAGATACCTCAGAACAAGCGATAATGATGATGAGGCAAGTGTCCGAAATACTGCGTCGAGGTAACATGCAGCTGGTGAATTGGGCCTCCAACAGCAAGGAGGTCCTGGAAAAGATCGATCCAGCTATAAGGGCCGTAGAGCCAATGAGAATCATTGGTGAAGAAACAACGACCGAGAGGGTGCTCGGGATAGCGTGGGAACCCGCCTCCGACAAATTTGTGTTCAAATTTATCAACTTACCGGAGCTAAAGGAGGCGGACCGCCCGACCAAACGGCAACTGTTAAGCGCCGTAATGAGAATCTTCGACCCGATTGGCTTCCTAGCCTGTCTACTGATCCGGTCGAAGATACTGCTTCAAGACGTATGGCGATCCAAGGTTGGGTGGGATGAAAGGATACATCCCGAGCACGCAGAAAAGTGGCGCGCATGGTACGGCATTATAAAAAAAAGCGAGTGTCAGATAGCGCGTCCTTGCCTCTCGAGTCGAAGTAGCAAGGTAATGCTGCATGTCTTTTGTGATGCATCAGAAAAAGCGTGCTGTACGGTGGCCTATTTCGTCGAGACAGGAGAGGGCGGCATAAACGTAGCCTTCATCTCGGCGAAATGTAAGGTCGCACCGTTAAAGCCGCTTTCAATTCCCAGAATGGAGCTACAGGCGGCACTACTGGCCGCACGGTTGGCCGCCACCATCAAAAGGGAGCACCGCTGCTGCATTAACGATACCGTGTTTTGGACCGACTCCACAACAGTCTTGTGTTGGCTGCGGACCGATCCCAGGTCCTATTCGGCGTTCGTCGCGAACAGACTTGGAGAGATAGACGAGCTCACGCACGCCGAATCTTGGAGGTGGGTGCCAACACAGCACAATCCAGCCGACATTGGGACCAGGGATGGCGAACCCCCGGACCTTGCTGCAGATAGCATGTGGTTCGGTGGGCCAGAGTTTCTCAGGCAGGGCGAGTCGGCCTGGCCAAAAGAAAAAGCACGACCGCAGCCTGACGAGAGCTCAATGGAACGAAGACCGGACACGGTGCTGGCGGTCCGGCAGGCCAACACGGGGGGAGCACTTCCCGAAATAGTGCGCTTCTCGTCATGGACTAGACTGCTTCGCTCGACCGCTTGGGTACAGTGCTTTGTGGCAAATTGTCGCAGTCAATCGGGGAAGCAGTCCGCCCGAGATGTCACTACCGACGAGAAGACAGCGGCCGAGCGCACCTGGGTTAAGCACGCTCAGGCAGACGTTTTTGGGCCAGAAATACGGGCCCTGCAAGAAGGTAGGGCTATAGAAAGAAATAGCCGATTGTACCCGATGACGCCACGATTGGACGAATACGGCGTCATCAGGATGGGGTCACGGCTAGAGCAGACCGCATTGGAAGGGATTCCGGCAGGATTAAGAGCGCCCGTCATTTTGGACGGCGCGCACCCATATACACGGCTCATGGTACGCCATTACCATGAGCGCGAAAATCACCCGGGCACAGAAAAAACTGTCGCAGATGTGCGCGAAAACTTTTATGTGCTGAGATTGAGACCGACCGTGCGCCGGGTGAAATTAGCATGTCAAGCGTGCCGCAACATGAAGAGTCAGCCGAACCCGCCATTAATGGGGCAATTACCAGACTGTCGGCTGGCTCATCATACGCCGCCCTTCCATCACTGCGGCCTGGACTACTTTGGGCCGATGCAGGTGGCTATCGGCCGACGAAGGGAAAAGAGGTACGGCGCGCTATTTACGTGCCTAACGACGCGCGCCGTACATGTGGAACTGGCGGAGTAACTATCAGCAGACTCTGCAATACTCGCCATCAGAAGAATGGCCGCTAGGCGCGGCCATCCGCGCCTCCTTTATTCAGATAACGGCACGAACTTCCGAGGCGCGGAAAAGGAGATGGCGGCCGCCCTGGCTGATCTATACAATGATCCACGGATGCAGGGACATCTAGCGGAGAGCGGGGTTGAATGGAGTTTCAACCCCCCCCTCGCCCCGCACATGGGGGGCGCCTGGGAGAGTCTCGTGCGTGCTGTCAAACGCGCACTGGAAGCCACACTGAAGGAACGGGCACCGCGGGAGGAGACCCTAAGGACTGTACTGGCCGAGGCCGAGTTTACAGTAAACAGCCGTCCACTGACGCATGTGTCAGTGGACCCACAAGATGACGCGCCGATCACACCCAACCATCTGTTACTGGGAAATACGGGCCGCAACACCCACTTGGCCCTCTATGGGGCGCTGGATGAAAAAGTATGTTTAAAAAAGCAGTGGCAGATGGCGCAACAAATGGCAGATTTATTCTGGAGAAGGTGGATGAGGGAGTACCTGCCGACATTGGCTCGAAGGCAGAAATGGCAGGAGCCCGCACCACCCATCAAAGAGGGAGAGATGGCCGTCATCGCCGATCCCGCGATGCCCCGCAACACATGGCCCAAGGGGAGAGTGATCGAGGTGAAGCTCGCGCCCGACGGGCAGGCGAGGGTGGTTCGATTAAAAACCACAACGGGCGACTACACCAGGCCCGCAACAAAGATCATCACCCTGACAAGGGCGCCGCAGTGAAGGCGTCGCTGAAGGACCCTGTGGAAATCCTGTCCTCCCTAGGAGTGCAGACGGACTGCACGGGGGGAGTGTAACGGACAGGATGAATGATAGCCCTGAAAAGAGCCTCCTCAAAGAAGATGACATTGCCGAGTTCCATGGTTCGCTGCGGACACCGATCAAGGTGGACCTGTGACGTCATCTTATTCACGGGCGACCGGGCAGGACGCCGGTGCGTCATCACCACCCTGAGGACCGTAAAGACGGGTCCTATGCCTTGATAAATTTGTGAACAAATTTATGTATGAAAATTTATGAAAATAAAATAGTTGTGACATGTTTTAAATTATTACAAATTATTGTAAGAACCTAAATATTGACATATATGAATGTACTTTGTCACATGTTTATTTTCAATAAACGAGAAAATCGCTGTTGCGATAGACCGGGGTGGTGAGTGTAGCCAACTGTATGGCGGAAAGACAGATATAAGAAATATTATTGAATATTTCCGAGTGACGGCCAACTGTATGGCGGAAAGACAGATACAGGAAATATTATTTCCTACGGCTAACTGTATGGCCTGACAGACAGAATTACGAAATATTGTTTAATATTTCTACATACGTATCCGAGGACAGAGAATTGGTATGCGAAGGAAAAACGGGCTGCAGACCGATTGTTTCCGACAAGTCGCGAAGCCATATCTTGTCAGATCTCGGAGAAATCTACATATAACTAACAGTGTTTTATAGGCCTAGCGACGGGGCTCATCACTAATAAGGTCCCGGGCGCGACAGCCACCGAAAAACGGTATTTGTACAAACAAATACGAGAATTTTCGACCCAAAATTGATTTTCTTATATTTACGAAAAACGAGGGTTTTTTCAATGAAATTGGTATCAAACCATAATATTTTTGCTAAACAAAGCCATTTAGACTAAAATCTAAAAGAAAATCATGTAAATAAAAAAGTAAAATTTTTCACATTTTTTACGTAACCACTATCAGCAGTGGTCCAATGTCGATAAGGGTCATTTTTCAGTCAAAACTTTGAAACTGTCTTACAGACGCTACAACAGCCGGATCAACTTAAAATATTTTTTGTTGAATTCCTTGCCTAAGAATCTACCCATTTTACATGTTTTTACATACCTACCTTGTCAGGGGCGCACCTGAAAAATAAATGAAAATTAATTTTTTGCGACCCACTTTGAAATATTTATAAATGACTGAAATTTTATTGTACATAACTAACACTGATATCAAAAGTTACACCCATGTGGGCTCTTTATAAACTGCATTAACAAACATGTATAAACCATAGTTAACAAATTTTATAAATTTAATTGTGAAATTTTCCTGAGCAAATACCGCTGCGATCGGTATATATTTTTTGATAAAAAATTAACTTCGGTCTTGCGGGTCCAGGAAATCACGTCATGCTATAAGCAAGACATAGCACCATGTAAATGACGTGATGAAAACCCCGGGGGGGTGGCGTAAAAATTCTAAATAATTTTTGAATTCTGTAAATAAAACTTTCCGAGCTATTTTTTAGACAATTTCGCGGGCGCGAACGCGCGATAAAAACTCTCTGTGATTGGCTCCCGGAAATAAGCCGGGAGGTATTAAATTTGTGTATAAATTAAACTTCCGTCGGCGTACAGATTCATTCCGTTCTGTGCTTTATACGTCGTCTGGACCACTTCTTCTGACTTTTACTCAACACCTCTGACCTCTGCTCTACCTACTGTTTTGGATTTTGGAACTTCAACTGGACTACCTGCAACCGGATAATTCACTTTTGTGAATATTTAGAACAACCACTGTCAGCGGGTTTACGATTACCGCTGTACAGTCTTGGTCTGTTCTACGAGTCAAGTACGGGAGACCTGCGCATCATATCTTCGCGTATTCTGTACGGAACAATTCAACTTTCGCACAATTCGCTATTTCGCACATTGTCACGCTGTGGGGTAAAGATATCCCCCTCTCGCTCGCTTACAAGCAAGTGGAATCCTGGTATCACTTGCATCTTGCTTTCTTCCGTCACTTTGCTTGTGAGCTAGTTAGGATAGAGATTTAGTCTTGCGCAGGAAGGAAAGGTAATAATTTACCATTTAAAATATTATTAATCTTAGACAATGCTCCAAGACACCCAAAATCTCTACAAAATTTATACACGGAAATCAATGTTGTGTTTCTTCTTCCCAATAATATCTGCCTTATACAGCCTATGGACCAAACGGTGATAGCTATGTTTAAACGATAATTATATGAGGTCAATAATGACTCAGGCTATCGAGGCAACCGACAGGGAAGGTGGGCCTACATTAAAAGATTTCTGGAAGAACTACAATGTCTGAAACGCAATAAACAATATTGGAGACACGTGAGACATATAGCGTGTGTTCCGCACAGAACAGGCAACAAAGGTGCGGTCCGCTGATTCCGCTTCAGAAGCCTTCGGGATGTCTCACACAGTACGGGCGCACCGTGTGAGCAGCTGGAAAAAGAGCGATATTAGTACACGGGAATGTGCACTAGAGGCGACAGCAAAAGAATTTGCTTCGAGCAAAATGTCTAAACTCGACGAGGTCGTCAAGAATAATCGTCTTAAAAAAGACGGTTGGACTGCGAAGAAATACTTAGCTTGGCAAAATCAGCGCCAGCGATCAGCACTCCGCAGAAGCAGTAGGTACCGAGCGTGAACGTCCGCTCAGAGTCCGCACACCGCAGAAGCAGTAGGTACCGAGCGTGAATGTCCGCTCCGTGTCAGCACACCGCAAGGCGATTGCCGCCGATAGCAAGTACCGGGCGTGAAGCGAGAGCGCTCGGCGTTAGCAGGCAGCAACAGCAGATCTTGATGACGTAGTTCGGCTCGAGCTCGAGAGCGAGCGATGTCAGCAGGCAGCAAAATCGTAGGAGGTAGTCGGGTAAGTAAATGAAACACACGTGAAGGGTTTGCCACGCAATATGTCAGACTGTTTATTGAGACGCAGTCCATGTAATGACATATATGTAAATCCTCCGGAGGAGGTGCGTTTAATTTAATAATTAAAAAACTGTAATATATGTAGTAGAAATAAGCGGCCGAAACGCGCCATTTGTATGCAAACTGTAACTTGTTTTAATTGGCTTCGAGGCCGGGGCCTCCTGGTCCCGGCCGAGGGTATAAATATCGCATCAAGGCGGACCGGCCTCAGTCTGGTTTAAAACGCCGTGGCAAACCCTTCACGTGTGTTTCATTTACTTACCCGACTACCTCCTACGATTTTGCTGCCTGCTGACGTCGCCCGCTCTCGAGCTCGAGCCGAACTACGTCATCGAGATCTGCTGTTGCTGCCTGCTAACGCCGAGCGCTCTCGCTTCACGCCCGGTACTTGATATCGGCGGCGATCGCCTTGCGGTGTGCTGACACGGAGCGGACATTCACGCTCGGTACCTACTGCTTTTGCGGTGTGCTGACACGGAGCGGACATTCACGCTCGGTACCTACTGCTTCTGCGGTGTGCTGACACTGAGCGGACGTTCACGCTCGGTACCTACTGCTTCTGCGGAGTGCTGACCGCTGGCGCTGATTTTGCCAAGCTAAGTATTTCTTCGCAGTTCAACCGTCTTTTTTAAGACGATTATTCTTGACGACCTCGTCGAGTTTAGACATTTTGCTCGAAGCAAATTCTTTTGCTGTCGCCTCTGGTGCACATTCCCGTGTACTAATATCGCTCTTTTTCCAGCTGCTCACACGGTGCGCCCGTGCTGTGTGAGACATCCCGAAGGCTTCTGAAGCGGAATCAGCGGACCGCACCTTTGTTGCCTGTTCTGTGCGGAACAAGCTGGTCCTGTCGAGACGGATTGCTGTCTTCGCTTCGCATCACCAGAGCCAACCAGGATGTCGCACGCTGGGGATGAGCCGCAGTACATGGACGACGACGCCCAGTACCAGGAGAGCGGCAGCCAGCGACGGGGGGAGTCAGTGGCATCGGAGCGAACTCGATCCGAGTCTCGCCGAAGCCGCGCATCTAGCCGGTCATCCAGCCGGTCATCACGCTCCACCGAAGACACCGTTCGGAGACTTCGGGAGGAGCTTCGCCGCGAGCGCCGGCGCATGGATGAACAGCGCCGGGACTACACGCGCATGGTCCGCGCGATGGATGCCAGCCAGAGGCCGCAGCCAACACTTCTGGAGGGTGGCCCTGAAAAGGGCCTTCCTTACAACGGTCCGAGGCAAGGACCTTCCGCGGCCGCAACCGAGTGGCCGCAGTCAACACTCCAGGAGGGTGGCCCTGAAAGGGGCCTTTCTCACAACGGTCCGAGGCAAGGACCTTCCGCGGCCGCAACCGAGATGGCAGCACCACCGGCGGCGGCAGCCGACAGCGCCCCGAGGGAGGGGGTACTACCAGTGGCGGCGGATGCAGCCAGTGGCGCCTCGAAAGGAGTGAGACCCTCCTTTGAAGGTATCAGTTGTAATATTATGGCTGGTAGCGCCCTCCCAGGGGAGGCGCAGGCCTCAGTGGGGGTGGCAGTGGTCCACCACCCACAGGGTGGGGCACCCACCCACCCACAGGGTGGGGCGCCCACCCACCCACAGGGTGGGGCACCCACCCACCCACAGGGTGGGGCACCCACCCACCCACAGGGTGGGGCACCCACCCACCCACAGTGGGTGGCGCCCACCCACCCACAGTGGGTGGCGCCCACCCACCCACAGGGGGGGGCACCCACCCACCCACAGTGGGTGGCGCCCACCCACCCACAGGGGGGGGCGCCCACCCACCCACAGGGGGAGGCGCCCACCCACCCACCGGGTGGGCCACCCACCGGCCAGCCTGGAGTGGCCAAAGCTGGCGTAGCTTGGCCCAACGTCGGCCAACCTGGAGCGGCCAATGCTGGCGTAGCTTGGCCCAACGTCGGCCAACCTGGAGCGGCCAATGCTGGCGCAGCTTGGCCCAATGCCGGCCAGCCCATCAACACCAACGCCAGCCAACCTACTGCAGCCAATGGGAGCCAGCATACTGCTTCATCGTGGGCCAATGCAGGCCAACCCTCCACGGCCAATGGAGGCCAACCTGCCGCCGCTGTAGCAGGACCATCGTGGGCCAATGGGAGCCAACCTGCTGCTGTAGCAGGGCCATCGTGGGCCAATGGAGGCCAACCTGCTGCTGTAGCAGGACCATCGTGGGCCAATGGAGGCCAACCTGCTGCTGTAGCTGGACCATCGTGGGCCAATGGAGGCCAGCATGCTGCTGTTGCTGGATCAGCATGGTCCAATGGTAGCCAACCTGCTGCTGCTACCGGACCAACCTGGGCCAATGCGGGCCAAAGCGCAGCAGCCATCACCAGCCAAGGCGTGGAAGGCATCTTCGGAAGCACGTTTCCAACCACCAATCCAGCTGCACAAATGGGAGGGCAAGGAGGCCCATGGAATAATACCATCGCTGGATACAACACCAACGGTGCAGCTGGACCTGCCTCCACTGGGCATTCAACCCAGCCGGGCACCAACGCCTTCACTAGAGAATGGGTGCTGAACCAGCAAGACCCAATCGCCATGATGCTGCGGCAGAACCAAGGAGGGCCTGGCATGGACCAAAGCCTGCCCCCGGCATCAATGATCATGGCACGACAATGTGGGGTGAAGGAGCTCCCCCCCTTCAGCGGAGAAGCGTTCGAGTGGCCAACGTTCTTCGCACAATTTCACCAATCCACGGCGCTGTGTGGGTTCTCTGACCATGAGAACCTTATTCGTCTACAGACCGCGCTCAAGGGGAAAGCGCGAGAGGCCGTGTCAGCAATGCTGATCGATCCGAGCAGCGTCGCTGAGATCATGCGGACGCTCCAGGATCGCTTTGGGAACCCGAGGGCCGTCATAGACAATATGCTGATGAAGGTGCGCCGCTACCCAGTGATCGCTGAAAGCGCACCAGTGGACGCGGTGCTGGACTACGCCCTCGTCATAAGGAATGCAGTGTCCACCATCAGAGCGATCGACCCGTCGCATTTGAAGTCGCTGCCGATTCTAACCGACATGGTGGGAAAGTTGCCAAGCGCAACCCGCATGCTGTGGCTGCACTCGCTGGTGGGGAAGCCGGGACCTCCGACCTGCCAGTCATTTTCGGACTGGCTAACAGTCATAATGGGACCAGTGGATGCCTCAGGATTAAGGACCATGGCTACCCTCCCGCAACGAAGTGGACACGTACACCACACCATCAGTGACAAGGGGGCTCAAGGGAGCCACCCGGAGCCAAACCAAGCGTGGAGGCGCCCACCACCAGCGAAGGATGCCGCCCTCTGTAAACTGTGCAACAAGCATGCACATGCGCTGGCACAATGTCGAACCTACATGGCCAGGTCGCCAAAGGACCGCTGGAGTGCGGTTATGCGGCTCGACGTGTGCAGCAACTGCCTTAAGAGCGGCCACAGAAGGCAGGATTGCCAAGTGAAGCCCTGCGGCATCGAAGGTTGCGACAGACGGCACCACCGTACGTTGCACACCCCACCCCGCCGAGACAACCAAGAAAGGAAGAGCAACAAGAAAGAGCGCTCAAGAAGCCCTCACGCAGCGGCAGGGACGCCGGAACGTGAAACAACGAACTAACGGCCTACAGCTGCACAGTGGCTCGTCGAGAAGAAAGGAGAGCATAGGTGGTTGCTCTCATCTCGGCACAGTGCGAAGCGGCGCCATTGAAACCGCTTTCCCTACCACAAATGGGGTTACAATTATATGGTTGGCTGCCACAACAACAACGATCACCGCTGTATCAGCTAGACGGGGGGAGTGCTGCCAGATATTCGGCGCATCTCATTCATAGACCTGCCTACCAAGAGCCACTATGAATACAACATTTTATGGCGAACTGTCGCCACCAATATGTCTTAAGCGGAAGGGAACACCCCCAGGCAGTATGGAGCAGTTATGAAGACCAGCCGGCAGTGCCAATTGACGCCCAGTTGGATGAACATGACGTCAGACTCGGCTTGAAACTACGAGCATGGAAGGGGTTCCACCAGGGTTGCGAGCACCCGAACTAGTGCACAGAGCTCACTCTTAGGAAGCGATTCCACCAGGGTTGCGAGCACCTGAACTAGTGCACGGGGCTTACCCATAC